>CAUYON010002732.1:0-59178 GCA_963573935.1 Arctocebus calabarensis | reverse complement strand
CTCAAAAAAAAAAAAAAAAAAAAAGAAGAGGACCTCTCCAACCCATTTGAGCCACTCTCTGATATTATGCAAGGGGGGTCTCTCTCGGTCTCTCTCTTTTTTTTTTTTTTTTTGAGACAGAGTCTCAAGCTGTCACCCTGGATAAAGTGCTGTGGAGTCACAGCTCACAGCAACCTCAAACTCTTGGACTTAAGCGATCCTCTTGCCTCAGCCTCCCAAGTAGATGGGACTACAGGTGCCCATCACAATGACCGGCTATTTTTTTGTTGTAGTTGTCATTGTTGTTTTAGCTGGCCCAAGCCTGTTCAAACCCGCCAGCCTTGGTGTATGTTGCCAGCACCCTACCCAGTGAGCTATGGGTGCTGCCCTCTATCTATTAAAGTGAAATTCATATAACATAAAATGAATTAATTTAAAATGAACAATTCAGGCAGTACCCGTAGCTCAGTGGGTAGTGCGCTAGCCACATACATTGAGGCTGCAGGGTTCGAATCCAGCCCGGGCCAGCTAAAATCAATAATGACAACTGCAACAAAAAAATAGCTGGGTGTTGTGCCTGTAGTCCCAGCTACCTAGGAGGCTGAGGCAAGAGAATCGCTTAAGCCCAAGAATTTCAGGTGCTGTAAACTGTGATGCCACCTTACTCTACTGAGGGCAACATAGTGAGACTCAATCTCAGAAAATAAAAAAATAATAAAATAAAATGAACAATTCAGTGGTATTTAATACATTCACAATTAAATACATTCATGCAACCATCACCTCTATCTAGTTTCAAAATTTTTTCATCACCCCAAAGAAACCTCCATGCCCATTAAGCAGTTGCTTCTCATTTCCCCCTCCCCTGGTCTTCTTTCTAGTTCTAAGGACTTGTCTATGCTGGATATTTCATATAAATGAAATCATACAATGTGTGGCCTTTTGTGTCTGTCTTCTTTCACTGGGCATCATGTTTTGAGGTTCATTCACATTGTAGCAAGTAATAGTACTTCATTCCTTTTGTTTGGTTTTGTTTATTACAGACAATGTACCATTTTAATAATTTTTCTTTTTTTTAGAGACAGAGTCTTACTTTATCGTCCCTGGTAGAGTGCTGTGGCATCACAGCTCACAGCAACCTCCAACTCCTGAGCTCAGGCAATTCTCTTGCCTCAGCCTGCTACGTAGCTGGGACTACAGGTGCCCACCACAACGCCCGGCTATTTTTTGTTGCAGTTGGGCTGGGGCTGGGTTCGAACCCTCCACCCTCAGTATATGGGGCTGGTGCCCTACTCACTGAGCCACAGGTACTGCCCCATTTTAATCATTTTTAAGTGTACATTTCAGTGGCATTAGGTACATTCACATTGCTGTGCAGCCATTATTGCCATCTACATCCAGAACTTTTCCACCATCCCATACTGAAACACTATACCCATGAAGTAGAACTCCCCATTCCCTCCTCCCCTAGCCCTTGGAAATGGCTGTTTTCCTTTCTGTCTCTATGAATTTGACTAGTCTAAGTTTCTAGGTACCTCATATAAATGGAATCGCACAGTGTTTGTCCTTTTATGTCAGGGGTATTTCACTTAGCAGAAGTCTTCAAGATTCCTCCATATTGTAGCATGTGTTAGAATGTCCTTCTTTTTAAAGGCCGAATAATACTCCATTGTGTATATACCACATTTTGTTTATCCGTTCATGTGTTAATGGACATTTGGGTTGATTCCATTAGTCATAGTAGTATAAATATTGCAGGGCTTCTTAAGCACTGCAGCAGCCTTGTAGATATTTGGAGGGGTTTGTTCCTATGATCCAAGCCTTCCAGATCTACATTTTCCCCTCTTATACCCCTCCAGCCACTCTGGCCTGCTTGCTGCTCCCTACCTGCAATGCACACTCCCACTTCAAAGCCTAAGACCCTGTCATTTCCTCCCCTGGGATGGCCTTCCCTGGGGGCTTGGCATGGCCTCTACCAGAATGATGGCGTGCCTCTGCTCAGGTGTCTTCTCTTCAGAAGTGCCCCCTCCAACTCACCAGGGTAGTCTTCCTCCTTCTTCATCCATATTATTCTTCTAAGCACCTGTTACACTCTGAATGAATTGAGCTTAACTATTTATCTTCCTGGTCTTTGGCTGTATATTATACCATAAGGTGAATTCCATGATCTGAGTGGCCTAATCTGCCTTGCTCACTGCTAGGGAGCCAATGTCTGCAGTGCAGCCCAGGGCCAGGTGCCCGGGATCCTGACGAGGATCAAAACCACACATGGGATGTACTGGCTGCCATTGAAGCCCTAACCCCCTCTTATATTTGGATCTGTAATCACTATGTCTTTCATAGCAGGCACCCCACTCTGTTCTCTGGAACTCCCAAACTACTGTGTCCTTAGTACCTCCCCTAGACATTCCCTCTACCTTCTGCTAGGTGAAAATCTGGTTGTGCCTGAGTATGTAATATTCCCCTCGCCCCCTCAGCAAGCCTGGCTGGACTCACACACTCTCTCCAGGGTGATTTTTGGGCCTGCTGCATGAGCCTGGCCCTCTAACATTGATCTTTCCCCTCTTATAAGATATAGGCCATACAGTTCTACCATTTTCTTTCTCTTAGCATTGTTGGCTGGACTTCCCATGACTTCTCACTTCCCTGAAGACTTTGGCATTCAAATCCCAGGCTTCCAGCCTGTTTCATTTGCTGTCAAACCTTCCTTCCAGAAAGGGAGGAAGACAGGGCTAATGTTTTTCTCAGTACCTACTGTGTACCTGGCATTGCTCTTCTTCATGCTGGATTTGCCCCAGCCCTTCTATTGGCCCATTCTGGGCATGGTGATTCTGAGGCTTGTACCTCAGAGCATGTGCCCTTCCCTTTGGAAAGTGTGTTCCTTCCTTGGCAGTGTGTGGCTTATTACTCAATAGCTAGCAATGTGCCAGCTAACACGTGTGCTTGCATGCATACATTATGCATGCACATACTAGTACACACATGCCTACACATTTTTGCATATAATGTCTCATCATACTTTCTTCTCAGGTCTTAATCACCACTCTTGGACCCATAGGCAGATATTTTCCTTATGAGAACACCTGTCTTGATGGAATTTAGGCCCCAGTAGCTGAGTTTAATGTTCTCAACGTGTGAAAACATGTCAGGTGGGAACATGAACCTTGAGTCTGTGTTTCCTAGACAGTGAGCCCTGGGAAGGGATTAGAGTATTGAGGGGGCTCCTGGTACTCAGTAGGGGTGCGGGGCTCTTCTAGTCAGCAGTGGGCAAAGCCACCTGAAAGAGATTTATGGCTCCTCAGGTGTGAGGTTTTGGTCTTAGTCCAGGCCTTCAGGGCTATAATTACCTCACATTAGGCTGAGCAGTGAGAATCAATTTCTGAGGCAGGAAGTAAGAATGGGAAGGTGAGGAAGTGTGGCAGAGGTGGTGCATCTCCTGTAGGAAGCCTTTCACTAGTTGGTCTCTGCCAGTAGGAGGCCTGCTCCCTAAGGGGCTGATAAGAGGAATGATCCACAAGAGAGATCAAGTAACACCCAGCTCTTTCCTGGCCCTCACAGTCTGAGAAAAGGAAAGATGGTAGCCAAAGCACCACCAATCAAAACTGGATTTTTCTGAGTTAGACCCCTCACATATGGAATGTAAGAAAGCCATAGAAGAAAGACTTCACATTGGCAACAAAAGAAAATGAGCCACATCCATTAACATTTTTCTGGTACTAGGTCAAGAGGTATGTGGAACAATTGACATGCTAATGTTAAAGGCTGGAAAGATGGTGACTTTTCTTCCCTTTTTAAATGTCCTTTGGTCTTGAAGTGAGTGTTTTGTTTTGTTTTGTTTTTTGCAGTTTTTGGCCGGGGCTGGGTTTCAACCCACCACCTCTGGCATATGGGGCCAGCACCCTACTCCTTTGAGCCACAGGAGCCATCCTATTTTTTTTTTTTAAATTTATTGTTGGAGATTCATTGAGAGTACAAGAAACCAGGTGAAGTGAGTGTTATTTATTGATAGAAGTGGAGTATATTTCCTGCTGGAATCTTGAGTCTCATTTTTCTTTCTTTTTTTTTTTTTTCTTGCAGTTTTTGGGCAGGGCTGTGTTTGAACCTGCCACCTCTGGCATATGGGGTTGGTGCCCTACTCCTTTGAGCCACAGGCCCTGCCCTTGAGTCTCATTTTTTATCATTCTTAGTGCCTTTCATAAGCTTTACAAAGAATTGCATTCAGTTGGTCAATCCTTCTTTAGCACAAACCCTGTCTGGGCATTTGGCCCCATGCTACATACAGGCAAGGAGAGAGAGAGACCAGAGGGCCCGCAAGCACAAAGGAGCCATCCTTGCATGAAGCCAGGAGTCTGTAGGAAGACACAGCAGAGTTCTCAGAACTGGGGAATCTAGTGAGGGCCAATGAGGGCAGGGTACTTCAGCTGGGTTTTGAAAGTTGAACTGGATTTTAAGGAAAGGGCTTTGCAGAAAGAGACTAGAGCATGAACTGTTAGAAATAGGGGTCAGGGAGGAGCCTCTGGAGTCCCCACCTGAAGACAGTGTAGGAAGAAGAAACTGCTTAATAGGAGAGGCTACAATGTCTCCACCTATGTGCAGTGGGGTTGGTGGCAGCACTCTTGCACCTCCTTGAGTGGGAAGAGTAAGCATTTAGCACATGGTGGCAATTGATACAAGAAACCCAGACCTTTTTCAAATAAGCTTTTTGAGTGAGACTCCTGAGCAGGGCCTACCCTCATGTTCCATGTTCGGAGTCTTTTCTCTTGTACACTTGTCTATCATTGGCCTAGGATGCCTTGCAGGCCCCAGGATTGCCATATGGTGTTTTGGCCAACACAAACACAGCCTCTGATTCCCTGATCAGTCCTAACCCCTTTGGTAATCAGTTCCCAAACATCTACTGAGTGTACCATGGTCTGGACCTTGTGCCACACTGATGACTCAGGGGTCACCACCACATGTGGAGGAAAGGCAGATGGACCACTTTTCTATTGAACTGAGCAAACCCAGGGTTTGCTCTGGCTTGGCCGGCTCACATTTCTCCTTCTGGGAGCCTCTGGACCACTTTCCCCTCTTTCCATACACAAGTTTGCAAATTCAAGTCCTCATTATTTTGTATGTGATAGATAAGAGTTTTGTGTGTGAAACACTCATCTTGACTTCTGGTTGCAATAAATTTGAAATTGTAAAGCAAAGGTAGGGTTCAGAGGGTTTCACTCTTATTTTACTTCCTGTAATTTCCAGTGCCAAGAACTGCCTGACTCAAACCAGTGCTGTAAGCCCTTTGTCCAAGGTGGGGTTCTTCTGTTGCAACAGCTCTGCCCAAGAACTAGCAGTGTCCCAGGCTGTGAGGGCAAATGACAGAGGTGCTAACAGGGTGATTCTGGGGGACAACTAGGGGTGGGAAATAGCTGACCCATTCTATTGTTTTACTCAGCACTAGAACTAAGTGTCACAGGTGATCCCCAATCACAAATTTTTTTTTTTACAGTCTTGGACTTATAGGTAAATTTTTCCTTGTTCTTATACAGAATCATAAAAAGCAAGCAGGTTGGCTGGGTGTGGTGGCTCCTGCCTGTAATGTCAATTGGGAGATTGAGGTGGGAGGATGGCTTGAGGCCAGGCAGCATAGAGGGATCCCCAGCTCTACAAAAAAATAAGAAAAATTAACTCAGTAGGGAGGTACACGACTGTAGTCCCAGCTACCAGGGAGGCTGAGGCAGGAGAATCACTTGAGACTAAAGTTTGAGATTGCTGTGAGCTGCAACTATGACACTCTTCTCTAGCCAGGACAATAGAGCAAAACCCTGACTCAAAAAAAAGTCAGGTTCGGTGCCTGTGGCTCAACGGGCCAAGGGCC
Organism: Arctocebus calabarensis; assembly: GCA_963573935.1. NCBI lineage: Eukaryota > Metazoa > Chordata > Mammalia > Primates > Lorisidae > Arctocebus > Arctocebus calabarensis. The sequence continues at coordinate 53,342 of CAUYON010002732.1, read as the reverse complement.
CAGCCACGTGCACCTGAGCTAGAAGGTTCGAATTCAGCCCAGGCCTGCCAAACAACAATAATGGCTGCAATCAAAAAATGGCCTGGCGTTGTGGCGGGTGCCTGTAGTCCCAGCTACTTGGGAGGCAGAGGCAGGAGACTCGCTTGAGCCCAGGAATTGGAGGTTGCTGTGAGCTGTGATGTCACAGCACTCTATCCAGGGTGACAGCTTGAGGCTCTGTCTAAAAAAAAAAAAAAAGTTTTCTGTCCATGGCTCTGCACCCATAGCACAGTGGTTAGAGTGCTGGCCACATGCACCAAGGCTGGAGGGTTCGAACCCAGCATGGGCCATAAACAACAACGATGACTGCAACAATAACAACAAAAAATAGCCAGGAGTTGTGGCAAGCACCTGTAGTCTCATCTATTTGGGAAGCTAAGGCAAGAGAATTGCCTAAGCCCAGGAGTTGGAAGTTGCTTGGAGCTGTGATACCAAAGTACTCTACCAAGGGCTACAAAGTGACACTCTGTCTCTACAAAAAAAAAAAAAAAAGTCAATTGCTACTAAAAACATTTTTTTTTTTAATTTGGGTTTTTTAAAAAGCAAGTAGGCTTGATTTCTGGACAGAAAACGTTTTTTTTTTTTCTTTTGAGACAGTCTCACTATTTCACCCTCAGTAAAGTGCTGTGTTTCTTTCTCCCCCCAAATAGACAATAGACTTAATTTTTTACTTCCTATGAGAAAGGAGCCTGGCTTTAGGCCAGATAGAGTGTCCCCAGAAATCTTGAACAGCAGGCTCTGGGAATCACCATACACTGGGATATTTCTAGGTCCATCTCAGTCCCCTAAAAAATAGCAGGTCTTCAGCCAATTCACGTATTAGTGATGCAGACACTGGGTTATCTTGCTAACTGCATTGTTGGCCTCTGGCTCCCTTCTTGTGCCTAGACCAGGGCTGAGTATGAAGTAGGCCCTTAGCCATCTTTGTGGGCTGAGGATGTGTGCTGAGAGCAGGCTGAGTGCTGGTCTGAGGACTGGGTTTCAATTTCCTGTTCACAGCAGAATTTAGAAGAGAGCTGATACTCTTGGGCTTAGTAGTAGAATTTGCAGTAGTTGGAATCTGAGAAAAGCTGGTTCAGCTTTATGTAGTAACTTCCAACTCCTGATTAGTGCTTCCTAGCTTTAGAAGCTTTTTCCTTGGGTCAGAAAACTGAGATGCTGCACAGCTCAAAGTAGTGCCTGTGTGGGGTCCCAATGTCTATGTCTGCAGGTTGAGGTTTGCAGGGGCCTCAGTGACTCAGAGCTTTGGGGTTATACTGGGAACCATGGCACTCCCAAAAGATAGGGTTAGGAAATATGAACAGAGGGATGGCACCAGGGCCAAAGGCTCTTCAGGCTGTGAAGAGGTGGCTAAGAGTTACCCTTAGAAAACTGAGCTTGGTAGGGGAGTCCATGGAGACACTCTGAGGGGTGCCCCAGTCACTACAGACTAGACATCCTAGAAGCCTTAGGTGCAGGAATGTGCTGTGATTTGACCAGAGAAATGTTAGTGTCCTGGGTTCAGTCTCTTTCCAAAAAGAAGAATCTCTGAAGTTGGGGCCCTCATTTTTTCTGGTGTTCTATGCCATAGCCATCTGGAAAGCCTAGGTGATGATAGAGAAAGTCCTTCAAAGAGTGCTAAACTAGGTCTTGGCTCTGGGCAGTGACTCTGGCCTGGCCACCTGCTTGCCTTTTTAGGTCCTCCTCTGGCCCTCTCAGCTCCCATCATGGTTTCCCACCTGTCCTGGCTTCCCCAGGGAATCTCTTACCCATGAGCTATTACCCATGTGTGATAACTGACCTTGCTGCTCTACCCAATAGACCCACTCAGACTTCAAGACTAGGGAATGAGTTCGCCAGGGCTTGCTGGTATTGTAGTCATGGCCTGCCTTCCCTCCGCTCCCAGACTCTGGGGGTCTCTCTTCTGATGCTGCAAGCTTTCCCTGACCCCTGTTTGATGACAGAGACTCTTGTTCCTCTTGCCATTCCCTCTTGCTACATTCTCTCCTTGCTGAACCCGCAGTCTCATCCCAAACTCTTTCCTCAGTAACAACAACTAAGTCAGAGCTCGCTGCCTTAAACTTGTTCTCTGCTGGCCCAAACAGACTGGCCTAAAACCAACTGAAGCTTGTTGTTTTGTCATAGCAAGAGGCTCAATTGCTAGAAGCTTCTCATTGGGAAGAATGAGTGGAGGTAGTGGGTACCTGATATGTCTAAAACCAATGATTCCTTCATTTGTATGCTCAAAGGTAGGTATTGTTGCAGGAAGACGAGGCCTAATGGCCTCGCCCAACGGAGAGAAAGAGCACCCAAACACCTGTTTATAAGAGGAAAGATTTTATTTATCAGCCAGGAGCTTATGGCATAGAAGAATTCCAAATGGCCGTGCTCCCTACTGGCTTGGTCTTTCCCTTTTTATCCACAGTCAAAAAGTTCCAACCCACAGGTACTCTTCTCATTGGCCAGTTTGAATCAAGCGTGAGATGCTCTTCCAGCCCCTACAGAACTACAGGATTTCACAGAACTTGGAAATTTCCAAGTTCCAGGAACTTAAGTTTACAAATTCCTTTTTCTTTTCTCTTCTCTCTTTTTTTTTTTTTTGCAGTTTTTGGCTGGGGCTGGGTTTGAACCTGCCCCCTCCGGCATATGGGGCCAGCGCCCTACTCCTTTGAGCCATAGGCGCCGCCCAAGTTTACAAATTCCTAACAGTTGAATCACCATGGAGAGGACACACCGCAGGTGTATTCTTGTGCTCTCCTTGAGAAGACGTCTTCTCCTAGACTTCACCTTCTCAGGTATCCTCTCTCATTCCCCCCTTTTGAGACTCCAATATATTTTAATTTGGGGTCTAAATATCAGTTTGCTTCTGTAGGTGCTGATATTAATTACTTTTCAGCCCTGAGACTTTAGGGACTGTGATACTTCTTGGGTTCTCTAATCAGGCCTTCATAGTACCATGATGGTGGGCTAATATACATATGAGTTTTTACTTTTCTCTGTGTGACATTCTTCCCCCCCTTTTCCTAAAGTCCAAAGCCCAATTAAGACAAGTCCCTCGAGGAGTTTCCTCAGGCTTTAGCCGTATTGACTATCCAGCTCCCAGTATGTGGCTGGAGCAGGGCATGTTGACCGTCTTAAAAGTTTCCTTTATTGGGCATTGGGCAGCACCTGTGGCTCAAAGGAGTAGGGTGCTGGCCCCATATACCAGAGAGTTCAAACCCGGCTCTGGCCAAAAAAAAAAAAGTTACCTTTATTTCCCAAGGGGCAGCGAAGCTCTATTCTGCAAGTTGTGATGACTCCAGGTGAGGATTCCTTCCACCTTCACTGCCATGGGTGTGGTCAGTATGATGGTGTAAAGTTCTTTCTACCTTGGTTTGAGGGGTACCAGGTTCTGATTCTAGACCTAGGCTTGGTGCCCTTGATCCTCCAGAGAGAAAGGATGTACAGACACAAAAGACTAAACAGAACACAGTTAATTACCCAAGTGGAGATTTTCCTTGCTACTCTTTCTATCTAGAGTTTTTGTCCATTCAATTCATTTTCTCTTAGTTCTTTTAGGAGTCTCTGCTAAATTACAGAGGATTGATAGAGGTCTTTTTGAACAACGCCAGTGGCAAGGCCCTTATTCAATTAAGCTTTGCTTCCTGGCAGAGTTTACTGATTCCTGTTCTTACGGCCCTGTTCATGCACTTTATCTTATTCAAACTTTGAGGCCTATAAGTTACATATAGTTTCCAGGTGATACCCAAAGCTTTAGCTATTATTTGTACTATTTTTGTTATGAAGGCTAGCTCATTGTCAAATTTAAACCAGAGTGGCAACCTAAACCATGAGACAATTTCTTTGGGCAACACTTTTACTACTTCAGGAGTCCTTTTTATCCCAGTGGGTAAGGCTTTTACCTGTTCCAACTATGTGCAGACCATCACCGGCAGGTACTTTTCCCCTTTACACCTGGGCATTTCAGTAAAGTCTACCTGGAAGTCCTCAAAGGGCTTTGTTCCATACAACTGGATTCCTAGGGGTACTGTCGGTCCTTGGCATGCATTGAACTGGTTGTAGGTGACACACTGTGGACTGACAGTTTTGGCTAGGGCTGCCAGGTGGGAGATGTAGAGGTACCAGCCCAGCAACTTCACTAAAGACTTCTGTCACCACAGTGGCTCCTAGAAGCTGGGGGATTGCTTGTCCATCTGGCATCTTTATCCATTCTCCTTTATTTCCTGGTTCTCCTTTGCCAACCATACTTTCTCTTCCTGGGAATAGAACCATACTTTCTCTTCCTCCGGAATCCACAGGTTTGGGGGAGTCAATCGCAACACCTGGTACTGTTTGGATGCCGTCCGTTTTGCTTCAGTACCAACCCTAGTGGTTCCTTTAGTGATGGTGGAAGCATTTCCCTGATGTCCACCCGTGGACAGTGCATCATTGCCACCCTCCGGAATTTCCATACTGCCTCTAGCAATTGAAATATCTCCTGCTGATACTTAATGTCCTTTTCTCTAGAATTTAATAGTCTCTTTTTCTTGTACAGTGCCCTGTGTACTTGGAGAGTCAGAAAAACATACTTGGAGTCTGTGTAGATATTCACACTTTTCCCTTGATCTGGTTCTAAGGCTTGAGTCAAGGCAATTAATTTAGCCTTCTGAGCCAATGTCCCTTGGGGTAGGAGCTTAGTAGCCTCTACAGTCTCTTTTAAGGTAACCATTGCATACCTAGCCCGCTTACCTTGTACCACCATATAACTGCTTCAGTCTACATATAAGTTCCAGTTTGCATTTGTCCAAGGCAGATCACACAAGTCAGGTCTGCTAGAATATACATTATCCATAACTTCCATACAGTCATGTTCAGTTTCTCTTCCACTGACTAAAGGGAGTGTGGCTGGATTCAGGGTGTTCTTGCATTAAAAAGCCAAAAATGTCCCTTAGTGTCCATTAAAGTAACCACAGTGTGGGGTAATTTCACTCTGACATTTTGCTGTAGAGTCAGCTTCTTGCACAAGGAGAGCAGTAGCAGTTAGAGCCCATAGGTAAGCCTCAGATCTTGGCCAGGACTCAACCAACTGGGTTAACACTCACGGTCATCTTTCCTCTCTCTGAAACATACAGAGTGAAGGGCTTGGCCACATCTGGTAGCCCCAGTGCAATTATCTGGGAGAAGGCATGTTTCTGTTCTCCTCATTCTAAGAGCTCTCCTTCTTCTCCTTTAGTTGTTTCATACAAGGTTTTGGCCAAGGCAGCAAAGTTGGGAGTCCAAAGGTGTCAGGAGCCTACCTCACCTAAAAATTCCCGACGTTGCTTTTGGCTTGTGGGGGTGGGGAGGCGATGAATGACCTGCCTCTTTACATGCCTCGATCTCCCTCCCCATGCTGGATAGTAAATCCTAGATAATGTACTTAGTGCTGGCAAATCTGGGTCTTTTGTTTAGACACTTTATAGCCACATACCTTTAGATGTCATGAAAGATAGTCCATGCCTCGGGCTCAGTCCTCCTGGGTAGGGTGCCCTAAAAGGAGATCATTGACATCGGAGCACCACACATTCTAATTCATCAGCCGGGAATTTCTGGGGGTCATGAGCCAGTGCTTCTCCAAAAATCGTAGGTGTTTTTGAACCCCATTACTACCTGGTCCATGTGTACTGAATCACAGTTCCCGTGTCTGGTCTCTTCCACTGGAAAGCAAACAGCCTCTGGCTTTCCAGAGCCAGCCTTATACTAAAAAAGGCATCTTTTCAGTCCAGGCAAATAAACCACTTGACTTCTGCTGGCAGCAGACTCAGCAGAGTATACGTATTAGGCACAGTAAGATGCAGTGTTACAGTTACACCATTTACTGGGAAATTTTCATTCAGATCGTAATTTTCCTTGAGGTATCTACATAGACACAGCAGATAACATTTACTACTGCTCAAATTTTTCCATGTAGCCAACAGGTAACTTTTGTTGAGTTTTAAGGCTTCAGAGCAAATTTAACTACTGTATATAATTCTATACTCTTTGATCAGTCTCTTAGTCTCATTTAACAGATCAATTTAGTAAAATAGTTATGTCTCATTTTATGAGTTGACAGTACAGACAAGGCTGGGATTTAATAAAGGTAGGCCATGGCCTTTTTTTCCCTTTTTTTATCTTTTTTGAGACAGAGCCTCAAGCTGTCACCCTGGATAGAGTGCCGTGGCATCACAGCTCACAGCAACCTCCAATTCCTGGGCTCAAGCAAGTCTCCTGCCTCTGCCTCCCAAGTAGCTGGGAGTACAGGCGCCCGTCACAACGCCCAGCCAATTTTTGGTTGTAACCATCATTGTTGTTTGGCGGGCCCGGGCTGGATTCGAACCCACCAGCTCAGGTGTACATGGCTGGAGCCACCAAGCCTAGCAAGGGGTTTCTTAGACAAAGACCCTAAAATCTCCACGTATAATCTCTTAACACACCCTGACCAACATCCACAGAAAGGATAACTCAGAATCCTGTCAAAATTCAGAAGTGAACAAAAGTTTATACCATTACACATGAGGCCTATACCCTTAGCTCTTGGCTGATACTATTTCTATCCCTGTGTCCTACGGCTAGGTATGGTTACCATGTTATTGGCCAAGCTCATTCAATAATTAGGTCCTCCCTTGGCACAGTCCCAAGTGCCAGGAAAGTGGCAAGACTAGGAAATCTAGCAATGTAGGGGCACCCCTCATTTCTCATTCATTCATTCAAAATTAATCCTTTACATCATAAAGCCCTGAGTATAGAGAGCCAGCAGACAACTTATGGACTAAGGCAGAAAACTTTCCAATGGTTCCAAAAGTCTGCTTTATTTCACAGTTATTTATTTAGTATTGAAACAACTTCCGACCAAGGACTAAACATTTCTATCAAAAACACTCTTGTGGGAAAAGAGTCACAACTGGGCTATTTCAACGAGAGGTGAATTAAAGGACAAGATACAAGAACATAAGTGGCCAGTACAGAATGAGATGAGCAGCTGAGCACTTTCAGCTGGAGCCCTGCCTGTCCGCCTACTCGGCTATCTCAAATCCAGAGTCAAGATCAATGGCAGCTCCAGGTCACTTACTTGTATTGAGCACCCGAGTCAATGAGGTACACCTCATCCAGGGACAAGGTCCTATTCGTCTCAGGGACTGGCCTAACAAAGTTAACAAAAAAATTAATTATCCCACAAATGTAAACACTTGGTGAATCTAGGAGGAGAGCCTAAGGAGTTCCTTGTACTGTCCTTGCACCTAATGTAAAGTCTGAAATTACATCAAAGTAAAAAGTTACTCAATGAATTATTTCAACCAATATTAAAAACTTCTTCTATTCAAAAACACAGTCAACACATTTCTTTACATCTACCTCTATTTGTGTCTGGAATGAAACAAATATTTGAGATATAACTGTAAAAGCCACAAAAATGAGAATCAAGAGGAGCAGCAGGGCCAGGCTACGGTCTGAAAGCAGCCTGGAACGACCACAGGCTGTCTCAGGGAGCCTGGGCCCTGTCTCAGCCTCCAGACCACACATCATCAGGGGCTGACCCCCCAGTTCCCCAGACAGGGAGGGGGTGAATTTCTTAATCTGGGAGAAAAACTAAAGGCGTTTGTTAGGATAAAGGAGTGGATCATGACACTTTTGTGCTAGAACACTTTTTTCAAATGAACATGAGATATTTTCAAAAAGGGATCCACCTTCCCCGTGCCATTTTCTAGATACTGCACTTGGAAATGCCTGAAGGGATGAAGACATTCCAAGTCTCCGCCCAGCAGCTGAAGGGAGGCTGTCCTTCATCCCCAGGTCCTAGCCCTCTTCAGCAGTAAAGGCACCAGTTGGCACAGGAGCTGAACTAAAGCACCACCAGACACGGGTTCAGCCTCCAGCACCGTCTCCACACAGCTTCCAACAGTCCACGATGAAGAAATGATTAAGGAGGAGCAAACTTCTCTCCCCTTGAAATCAAATTGCTTAATGTTTTAATTATATGCAAAATTACAGGATAATATCCAGCCAGGAAATTCATCATCTGAGTTAAACATAAGACAAAAAGTGAAGTCCTTTTGTTATTTTTATGTTGGAACAGAAGTATTAATGTGAGGAAACTGTACTGTCACATCTGTGCCTGTCTCCCACACATGGCTTCAAAATCTGCCCTAAGACTAAAACCTCAAAAAGCAATTATTAAAAGGGGGCTGGAAGGGATTTGTGCCCACATGTAATACAGAGAGACAGACCAAGTGTTCCTTCCCTGACTGTGGGTCTCTCAGATGGGAAAGCATAATACTCTCTATGCCTAGTGCCCAGTGCAAAGCAAAACAGTTTGAGCTGTGCAGAGCTGAAGCTGAAGCCCAATGGCCAGGCCGAATTACAATTCCCACCACCTGCACAGGCAGCTGTCAGTCCTCAACCTGCCACACCCCAACCTCAGTTCAGGGAGGCTCAGCTCTGTGGCTCTAGGGCTTCTCACAGATCATACGGTAAAAATTCCCACAGACCAGAATGCCAGGCTTCAGGTTTGAAGCCCAAGAGGAGAGGAGGGAGGATAGTCATTATCCCTATACCCAAAACAAGTTGCCCTGCAACCTAGTGACAAGTTTTTTTGTTACAGAGGTGATAAAGCCCACAGATCAATGTAAAGACTGGGTACAGGGGTGTCCAACCTTTGGCCCACGGACCACATACTGATTTTGTGAGGACTTTTTTGCTTATCTGTAGTGTCGGATATCATGAAAAGTATGCATGTATCTTTTTTGCTAATTAGCTTTCATAGTGTTTGTGTATTTACTGTGTCCCAAGACAACTCTTATTCTTCCAACGTAAGGCAGAGAAGAAAAAAGGTTGAACAACCCTGGACTAGGACATTAAGAAGGCAGCTGTGAGGACCCAACTACAACTCGGACTTTACCTAACAAACACAAACAATGTTACCTAATCCTATGTACCTTTATATTAATCAGAAGTTAAAAAAAAAAAAAAAAAGCTGCCATGATCAGGAAAGAAAAACACTCCAAAATTCTAGTCCCCAAGATTGGGGAGCTATGAATACAGTTCCTGTAGCTTCAAAAAACAAACAGGGACACCATCTGACTACACTGTGGAGGGTGCCAGGGCTGCGAGGAGTCTGAGAGGAATAAAGCATCTGACAGGCGGAGGCTCGTGGATTGAAAGAAAATGAGAAACAAATAAGACCTTAGAGGTCTTATTTCCCTTCATTTTACAGTCTCCGTGACACACAGAGGTGGACACAGGGGCCTCTGATAAAATAATGTCTCTGCCCCACTTGGGCTTCCGTGCAGAAGCAACAGCAAAGCCAGGCAGCATGCTGGCCTCCGCGTGCCTTACGCGTAGTGAATGATGGCGCCGTTGGGTCCCGTACTGGAAATCGTTGGGAAGCTCAGGTCCACAAAGTCCACCTGCTGCCTACAACAGAAAGACACAGAGCAGACCAGCTTGAAGGTTTCCACTGTGCCAAGAACCAGCGCCCCTCCAGCCTCAGCTTATGTCCAAGGAAATCAGCAGAGGTTCACGGTCCCCCAAAGGGATCCTTACCTACGAAACTCCTCAGCTTTGTCAGCAGCTGAGATCTCCGTCACGCCACCTTTGGGAACCTATGAGAAAATTGCTTATGACCCATCTGGAGAGATAAATCCAAGTGTGCCCCTTACAAGTTAGAAGGGACACATGAAAAGCTGACTTGTATCTCAACTTCCATATCCCAACTGCCCAATCAACAGGACACAGCTTAGGTCTCATCTTCAACAAGGGAGAACATCTAAAGCTATCTAAACTAGAAGGGTTTTTATTCATTTGCTTTTTCACTTAACTATTTTGCCTTGCTATTTTATCCTAAAACTTCCCAAAATGATGTATCTAAGTTTAAAAATTCAAAGGTGTCCCCTCCCAGGAAATCAGCCTAAGAAAATCATCATAAATGCAGAGGTATTATTGCAGGATTATTGATAATATTAACAGCAAAATGTTAAAAACAACCTAAACGAGGTGACACTTGTGGTTCAATGTGTAGGGCACTGGCCCCATATACCAAGGGTGGCGGGTTCAAACCCGGTCCCAGCCAAAATGTGTAGGGCACTGGCCCCATATACCAAGGGTGGCAGGTTCAAACCCAGTCCCAGCCAAACTACAACAAAAAAATAGCCAGGCATTATGGCCAGCGCCTATAGGCCCAGCTACTCGGGAGGCTGAGGCAAGAGAATTGCCTAAGCCCAGGAGTTGGAGGTTGGTGTGAGCTGTGTGATGCCACAGTACTCTACCGAGGGCAACAAAGTGAGACTCTGTCTCTACAAAAAAAAAAAAAAAAAAACTAAACGTGTGAAAATGGGAAGAATGGGTAAGTAATCCTAGATGCTGTTTCCATTTGGATCCTTTTCTAAGGCGTCAAAGCACATAGCAATGGTCACACTATGATTCTAAGTGAATAAAATAAAGAAAACACAAAATTATATTGGTATACTGAGAGACATGTAAAAATTATTTATGTTTTTAAAATGATGTATGCAGGTGAAAAATGGCCAGAAGGAAACTTGGGGAAAAAGAATTACACTGGTGGGAATAAAATTATTTTCTTTTTCCAATTAAAGAGCTGTTTATATAATTCTTAAAAGAAACACAATATTGTTTAATAATAGCACAAAGAAACCGCCCTCTTGTCAACTATAGGAAGTGAAGGGCAAGAAATTAAAGACTAGGCCAGTGCCTGTGGCTCAAGGAGTGAGGCGCGGCCCCATATACAGGGGGTGACAGGTTCAAGCCCAGCCCCAGCCAAAACTGCAAAAAAAAAAAAAAAAAAGAAAGAAAGAAAGAAATTAAAGACTAAGAGTCAATTTAATATAAAAAGTTTTATGGTTTAAAGTTCAAGATGTATACAAGGATCTCTTCCTCCTAATACAGGCAACCTGCCTATGATATTATAAGGGTCATTTTTCCTCATAATGAAATTCGACTTAGTTATGATTCCCTAACCCAAAAGGGATCCATTCTGTTGTGGAATTTCTTTCTTCACCCTTGTTACTATTTTCCACAATTAAAGAATTATATACACATACCAAATTTAAAACACATACACCAAATCTCCAAAATGAATTATTAAAATAGAGCACTAAAATTAGATCAAGATCTTAGACCTCATGGTCAACAGAGCATGGAGGATGCCACAGTTAGAATCACATGCAGATATTTCTGAATAATTTCTAAGAACCAACCTCTTTCTCCAGCCAGTTAAAGAGTTCACAGAGAGCAACAGCATCTTTTATCTATACAAACAATAGAGATATTTTTTAAAGTTAACACTGAAAATCGGATGGCCAGATTCAGAGCCTAGCCCTGATGCAACACTGAGAGGGCTGCACCTTCAGGGCCACAAACCAGCATCAATCGGGGCTTCCCACTGTAACAATCCCATCATCAGGGGATAGGCTCCTCCGTTATTCAGTATTTCAGGAAGGGCCCCGCTTGAGAACATGGACAGCTCCCCTAAGGGGATAAACTCCCACACTACAGGGACAAGAAACACAGGCCATTGCCAAAAGCTATCTCTGGGCCCGAAATCTTTCTACACCCATCCTTTGCCTTGAAACATAATCAAATCCTTTTGTGAGGCTTCACCATCACCATATCATCACTATCACCTATACCAGTGGTTCTCAACCTTCCTAACTGCCGCAGCCCTTTAATATATTTCCTGTGGGTCGGCAACCCACAGGTTGAGAACCGCTGATCTACATCAATATCTCTTTTGCTTTTTATGTGTAAAGATCTAATCCAGCAAGTGTTTCATTTCATCCTCATTAATTATGGAAGCCAGGAGGCTTTGGCTCAGAGTCTGACCTTGTGCTAGGCTCAAGGCCACACAGGAGGTGAGGAAGCCAGGCCTTCTGATTACCTCACATCTTATCTTCTATACCAGCTGCTGTACTCACGTGAGCCCGCCTCATGCCCTCCAGCTCGGCTGAATTCTTCACAGCTTTGGCGATGCAGATGGGGGTGTAAGGCATACGGCAGCGATGGTCCTAGGAGCAAAGTGCAGTAGGATGGGAAATCAAGCCTGCCCCACCCACCAAGACCAAGACAACCACCTCTGCTCAGCAGAACGCACTGGAGACAAATCATTTGACAAGCTTCCACTTTAGGACTCACACACAACTGTCCCCTGGGGACCCAAAGACTGGCCCCTTTTGATCGATAACCCTGAGCTTGAGCTCATCTAAAAAGTGTAAGCACATCACACAAGTTCTCTCTCCTGCATGCTCCACCCACCTTTAGCTCTTTGAGACTGCTGGCTGCCAGCCATGAGCAAGAAATTGCTTTCCAACTTCTACGGTTGTGGTCAGAGTTCACTAACCACTCAAAGCTTGACCGAAATAACCCCTTCTCTTGCCACACAAAGGAGGCTTTCTCCCCCATCTAGAGATGCAGCACATAACCTGATGAGGAAGGCCTCCTGCTCCCTCCCCACTCCCATTCAGTGATCACAGCTCGACTACTGCTACTGGTCTGATCTTAAAGGGCTGCAGAGGACCCTTCCCAGTTTGAGAACAAGTTAGAATCCAGCTGTGTCATTTGGTGAGGGCAGGGGTAGGATTCAGCATACATGGTACTTGCTCAGAGGCCCTCAAATTGCTTTTACTTTCTTTATTCTCTCTCACTCTCACTCTCTCTTACATACCCCTCATGAAACAGGAAAGGCAAGAGTGCACCCCACTTGGGTCAACGAAGTCAAACCCTGAGTGTCTTGCTAGACGTCACACACAGTGACGGTGGCAGGAGTACAATGGCAAGCCAGGTCTAGAGGGCAGGTTGGGCCCCTCCCAGGATGGCCCACTGTTCAGTGGAAAAGAGAACATTGCCAGGCTTGCCAAAGGACACTCGGCAGCCAGACGCCCAGGGCAGGATAGTGGCACATCTAAAGAGGCCTGGATTCTTCCTGCCTCAGACCCTAAGTAAAATGAAACAAGTGTCAGCGACTTTGCACCATCCAGCAGGGGCTCAGTACAAAGCAAGGCTAACACTATTCAGTGTACCTTTAATACATTCCCAACTCCCCAAGCGTCAAGTCGTCTTAGGTAGCACTTCCCAACCTCAGGCATCTCACACCACCCGCACAGCTCTTACCCTGCCCTCTCCCCCACACCCTATTTACTTAGTACTTTTCTTTAGACCATCTTTAATTCAACTTAGTTTATTAAACTCAACTTTCCCTTAAATAATGTTTATAATATCATAGATTCATCCTGATTATATTTTTTTCTACTGTAATGCTTAAATGCTGGCAAAACACATACATTTCTAAGTATTAATGTGTACTCCTAAAATCATCTCTCAGGCCCTACTCTGGCAAACATGGGACTGAGTGAGCGTCAAGGGCCCTCTGACTCTCAACACAGCTCCCACTCTGAGGTCTCATTCAGGGAGATCACAGATCTGACTCAACAGCCAGTCCTAGAGAGCTGCCCGAATGGCCTCTGCTTCAAAGACAATGCCGCACAATGCCGTAACTGGTTAGGGGTCGGTAGGGTGTAGATAGGCCAAAGTGGGACCACCAACCTTGGGGATAGCTTCGCTCACGGCGTAGCTGGCCTTGTCACTGACCCACACCATCTCCCTTGGGGAGAGGGCGGCACACAGAGCCTTGAGCTCACTCAGGATGGACTTGTAGGGAAGCACCTGGACTCTGTATTCAGCTTCCAAGCCCAAGTCAAGAAGCAGGTGCTCCTTCACACTGGGGGCATCTATGCGGTCACCATCAATGAAGAGCCTGCAGAGGGCCAGGTGGGTGACAAGAAAAAGAGGGTACATGAGTGAGAGGGTGAGCACACAGACACACACACACACAAGTGAGAGGGTGAGCACACGACACACACACACGAGTGAGAGGGTGAGCACACAGACACACACACACGAGTGAGAGGGTAAGCACACAGACACACACACGAATGAGAGGGTGAGAACACACACACAACACGTGCGCAAGTGAGCTACAAGGATCAGGCTCTGTCTCCTGGCAACCAAAACCAAGCAGCTTTTCCCTCCTCCCAACTCCTTCTCCAAATCTTGCTATCTAACCCATGTTCTCTGTTCCTATATGTGTTATCATCACCCACCAATTCCCCAAAGCACAAACCTGAGCACTGTCCTCCTTACACCCCGCCCCCACCATTCACTAAGTCCTTGGGACCGATAGCCTAATCTCCATCATATCTGTGTAGCTTTATCTCCAGACCTGCCGAGTCACTACCCAGGGTCACCACCACCTCTCACTTGGCTTAGTCAAGTCTTGTCCCATCCATCTAATTTTTCACAGTCATAATATTGGTTACAATTTGTAAGTCTAAAATATGGTTTCCTCTGAAAATTTCATTCAGTATATGTCCTTAGGACAAGAGCATAACCTCTGAACTTGGCTCACAAGGCCCTTCTTTTATATGGCTCCTACTCACCTTTGGCCTCACACTAGCTTTTAACTACACTGACCAGCTTTGGCTCACTATGCTGTCTTCTGCCCAGAGCCTATAAAAATGCTGCTCCCTCAGCTGGTATCACAGTTTCCCGCTCTTCCTCACCCCACCATTCCCCTAGCTGACTCACACTTATCCTTAATCTCTGCTTCAAGATGACTTGCCCCAACAGTGTCCTGTGACCCCCAAACCTGTTCCCCTCTTGTGACAAGTTGTCTATTATGTGCCTAGATTCTTCAAAGAGGAAATATTCTTCCTAGGACCCCTTCTGTCTCATTCACCTTAGCACCTAATAGAGCCCTCGAGCACATAACAGGCACTCAGTAAATGTGTTGTCTGAATGTAAAAAGCCATGCAGATAGGCTCAGTGCCCGTAGCACAATGGTTATGGCGCCGGCCACCTGCACCGAGGCTGGCGGGTTCAAACCCTGCCCGGGCCAGCTAAACAACAATGACAATTACAACCAAAAAATACCCTGATGTTGTGGCAAGCACCTGTAGTCCCAGCTACTTGGGAGGGTGAGGCAAGAAAATCATTTAAGCCCAAGAGTTTGAGGTTGCCGTGAGCTGTGACACCACAGCATTCTACCAAGGGTGACACAATGAAACTCCATCTCAAAAAAAAACCAGCCATGCAGATAGAAGAGCAAAGACAGGTAGGCCACAAGCAATGCTTTGAAAAGATAAACTGACAATCAAATAAAGCATTCTGCTGTATTATTTCTGACCCTTAAAATGACTGAGTTTATTCATATCATAGCCCTAGGATTATATAACTGAGTCTATATGCCCCTTTGCACCAGCTGCTAGAAAACTTGAAATTAAATGTGTGGCTTTGCAGCAGGAATTTAGTGAACTAACCCCATTCTAGCTTGGTCCTAACATCCTCACCTACTTATTTTTTCATCTCAAGCAGTTTTGATACTTTCATAGATTTCAAGTCATTAGGGAGGTTAAGAGAGAGGCAGGATATAAATAAAAACCTACTGTTAATAAAGACGAGGAAGGAAAGAGAATAAAGAAGCACATCAGCAAATCATCGGACAGTGACAGGTGGACCACGACCAGAAAGGAGAAACTGGGGCACCAAGGCACTGCAGGGAATAAGTTCCAGGCAAGGGGCAAACACTCACATGATTGTCTCCAGTCCTATGATTGCGTATGAGAAAAATACTGGATTGTGCTCCACATCTGATCCTCGAAGATTGAATAGCCCTAAAAACAAATCAAATTCCTGTCACCTGCCTGAGATGGGATTTTACAGCATCCCCTGCAGTAGGAGGGAAGAACTCTGGCTTGGAGTCTAGCTGCTGTGGAAGGACCAGAGGCAGTGGCACAGCTCAGGAAAGCCAGGACCTTACCCAGGTCCCACCGTGAGCTGCAATTGCTCGAGTCTGCCACATGATGGCACCAGACCATTCCCTATGTTGCCACATCCCTGTTCAGAGATGGGAACAAGAATTACTAGTCAGAAAACATGAGAAATGCCCCA
This sequence comes from Arctocebus calabarensis, assembly GCA_963573935.1. NCBI lineage: Eukaryota > Metazoa > Chordata > Mammalia > Primates > Lorisidae > Arctocebus > Arctocebus calabarensis. The sequence goes on along the minus strand of CAUYON010002732.1, from coordinate 37,370 downwards.
CAAACAGAGTTGAAACGTACCACCCAGTGGTGACCTGCCAGGCCCTTCCACAGACAACCTCTGGTACCCCCAAATAAAGAGGAAGAAAACAGCTGTCTCTTCCTTCTGAGGCAAGTGGCCTAGAGCAGAAAAACCAAGACCCGCTCACAAGGGAGGTCAGACAAGGCCCCTTTCTGTAAGGGTCAGGGAGCCCCATGGAGGTGGAGCTTCCGTCAGAGGCAAAAAGAAAAGGAGTGAGTCAGCAGCCCTGCAGCCCACGAATGAAACCGGAGCCTGGGGCCCACCCATGGGTCTGCTGTGGCACCACAGCTGGGTGAGGACACTGTCAGCCATTGTCAGGGGGTCCGCTAAGGTCACTGAACGCTTGAGACACTGGAGAGCCCAGCAGAAAGCACAGCTGTGGTCCCAGAGCTTCCAGCCCACCAAGACTTGCTCTTTTGAGGATCAGAATTCAAAAAGGCCCTGGTATCAAAAGTATTGTCTCTATTTTAAATTAGTTGCTTCTCAAAATAAAGTGATGAGGCAACATTTTTTATCTATCATCCTAGCACTTTTTATACATGATAGTATCTAGGGCTGGTTGAGCTTGTGGCAAGATGGGTGTATTCAAATGCCACCATGCAACCTTCCAGGCAGGCAAAGGGCAAGGTGGGTCAAGCTAACCTATAATACTACCCCTAAAAGTCAACCAGAAATAGGAAGAAGAAAATTACCAGATAGTAAGACTTGGATTTATAAACCAAGATTGTGATGGGAGCATTATAATAAATTGTAGGAAAAACAGAAATAACCCAAAGGTCATTCTTAAGGTTAAGTAAATTATGGCAGAACCACATAATGGAAAATTTAATATTCACTCAAAAGTATGCTTATATATGCTTACAGTACACTGAAAGATTGAAAAATATCAGGGTACAAAATGATATATACATACACGTTATCTCTGGGCTATAGGTGATTTTTTTTTCTTCTTTCCATTTCCTCTATATTTTCCAGGTATTCCATAATGGAAATGTGTTCTTATGAATCAAGGGGAGAAACTAGATGTATATGTTTTCTTCTCTGATACCGAGGTTATTAAGTTAATTAGGGATATATCTTTCATACCCTTAACAAAGTTTTGGGGTGGAAGGGACAGGCTGGGGACTGAAGAGCTAGGACATGTGTAGTAAAGTCTCTCTCTCTAGTGAGAAAGCAAAAAGAGAAACCAGCATTTCTTCTCTGCTGCCCTCACTCAAATCCACTCAGGAAAGAGGAGACAGGACGGGAAGGTTCAACCGAATTTCTTCAGGTTCTAGAAGATGAGAGAAGGTCCTGAACAACTGCATAAGGGCGATGATTGTAGATAAATGGCTGCAGTAACAAAGGGCTCAGCAAGGAACTTTTAGTTGAGTTTTCTGAGGTAGAAATGCTGCCAAATTACTCTCGCTGCAAAAACCTTGGGAAACAATAGAAGCATAAAGGAAAAAATTATCTCCTATGATCCCACTTTTAAAACAACAGAGCAGCTGACAGACACAAGATGTTCCTCAGAGGTGCCACAGTGCTGAGACTGACCACAGGGAGGCGTCACTCACGAACTCTGAGTCCTTGCCTGTAACCCTGCTCCAGGCAAGGACACTCCCCTCTCCCACTGCCTGTAATTCTTTCAGCTTCATCTAACTGGCATCTCCTATACCCATTTGGTGACACAGTCTTTTGTTGCTTACACATATTCCCTGGCCACTCAGAAAGCTGAATGGCATGAACACACAGATTTCCGGAGACCCAAAGGGGAGATCAGGTATCACACCCAAACAGTGAAACCAGAGCACTCACACGCAATCTCATCCAGGGCAGTAACCACAAACCACATGACGTTCCTCTCTGCCATTTTCAATCGAAGGTCTGCAACCTTGTCCTTCCAGGAGATGCCTGCAAGAGACAAATGTGCTTGTAACTCCAGCCCTGGTTCCAGGAAGTCACAGGAGCCAAGCCAAACAACCCACCCGAAACATTCTTAACCAGCACCAGATTTTGTGGGGAGCATGTTGCTTGTACAGATAGAACTAGATTCAAGCCCTACATACAAGAAGCATGATTTGGCCAGGCGCGGTGGCTCACTCCTGTAATCCTAAAACTCGGGGAGGCCAAGGCAGGTGGATCACTTAAACTCAGGAGTTGGAGACTAGCCTAAGCAAGAGTGAGACCTTGTCTCTACTAAAAATGAAAAACTGAGGCAAAAGGATCACTTGAGCCCAAGAGTTTGAGGTTGCTGTAAGCTATGATGCCACGGCATTCTACTGAGGCAAAAAAGTGAGATTCTGTCTAGAAAAAAAAAGAAAAAGAAAAAACATGATTCTGCCCCAGCCACTTGACTGCTATAAGCCCTGATTGCCTCACCAGCAAAATCAATCCATTTATGCATCCAACAAATGCCTAAGCAGCATGTAGACCAGCCAGCCTAGGTACCTGCTGGGCACGATGCTAGTCACTGAGGTTACAGCTCTGTGCTTAGACCCCACCCCTGTCTACATGGGGCTTATAATCTAGAAGGCAAGACAGACAAACCTGCATCAATTATGTGAACACATCACACAGCAAGGAGAACTCACTCACTTTCGCAAGTCAGGGGAACAGCACCTATCATTTGTCATCCCTGGGGCTATAAGACTCACCTTTTGGTGCTAAGGCCTAGGAAATCCCTGCAGTCTGACTCACTGTGATAACCACTTTCAAATCACATCACCTGTCAGACAGACACAGCCAAGGCCTCCCTGCTGCTCCCCAGGATGAAGCAGTAGCCCCGGAGAAGCTTAGGAACTCAGCTCACCCCCTTGCCACCATGACCACCCCGCTATGGCAGCATTTGTAACTCAGTTAACAGCCACCTGTGAGCAAGGTAGGCATCTGTTTTATCCACCCAGCACCTACCACAGTGTCCTGCACAGAATAGGCACTCAAATGTTTGCCAAACAAAAGCTTTACAACATTTGCCCTCTTACAAGCAGTAAGTCAGAATTTCTGCTTCAGTGAAAGAAAATTCAAACCTTACTGATGGAAAACACTTAGCTGACCGTGCGCCACTCATTGGACCCATCCTCCACAATCTGTAATCTGTAATGCCCTCTGGTGAGGGCGTCACACAGAAAAACAAGTTGGGGCTGCCCCTACACCAAGGGCTGCTTTGAAAATCAGCTCGGGAATGCTGTTTAAAACTTGGCCCCGAGTCCAGGCTGTCATGCTTTCTTCCCAGGACCCCTCTGGGCACGCTGCCTACATTCCACAGTCATCCCCCATCCACCTCTATTTCTACAGCAAGGCGCCTCCCCTGCAGCCCCACTTCCCAGGCTCCCATTGCCCCATCACTGCTTCATAAACCCACACTGTGGCTCACAGAACATGCTCCTTGCCCAGCACTGTCACACAAGCCAAAGACACACACCCATACCCCAGAGCCTCCAAGGGGCCTTGGAAGGTAAAACTATAAATGCTAACTTACGAATGGAAAAAGAACTAGAAACTCTATTTCTAATATCAGACACCATACAGTAATAGTTAGCAGCTAACTGGTAAAATAAAATAAAAACTGTCCTCTGTAGCACCCAAAAGCCACTCAGAAGAGCTCTGCAGAAAAAAAAAAAAAAAAAAAAAAGAAGTCAAAGCAAGTGGCAACTAGGATGGCAACAGTGGAAACAAATAAAGCTCCTGATTCCCCAAACGTCCCACTGGGATAAAGTGGGGAGAAATCCTCCCACCAGCATGAACTTGTCTTGGATTCAGAGGACTAGGATGGAGACAATAGCAAGGGGGGTGGAGAGAACAATAGATGGGAGCCCTGTTGGGCACAACCATGGCTCTGACCTGTGTAATCCAGGCCCAGCGTGAGGAGGGGCTTGCATGGGCGCTCAGGACGGTCTGTCCAGATTTTGTCGACAAGGTTCTCCTTAACAGGAATGAGGAGGTGGCCAGCACTTCTCAGAACTTTGGCCATCTTCTTCCAGTAATCTGAGGAGACACGCACGTGGCCCAGCCATGAACTAAATGCCCATTTCAGCAGAGGCAGAAGCAGGGCCTGGAGAGCCCAGCACCTTCTGAAAGGCGATCCTCCCATGGCCCAGAGCTGTATGTGCAGGATAAGAAACTGTAAAAGGACATCTCCACCAATGGCCTTCCTCTGCCTCTATGCCACAATACTTCAATACTTCTCACCTTGACATTTATCGTGACATCAAGTCATGCCGAGCCCCCAAATACTCTACATCCCACAAGGTGAATGGAGAGGAGTCTAGAAGCCACTTCCTTACCCAAGCAGGAAGGAACCAAGCTCACTCACCTGTAGGAATGATCAATGGGTCCACACCAACCCTGGATCCTTCAGGAAGCACACTCACCAGCCAGTCTTCCTGAGTTGGTGTGTCCTTCAGACCTACAGAGGGAAGAATTGATAAGAAATAATTTCCAGCAGGCCCACATTCATTACCCCACAAAGAAGGCTGCAATTTACTGATATCACGATAGCAGGATCTTTATGAAGTATCTTAAGGTGGATTGGGAGGACTTGGAAAAACTGAACCTCCCTTAATCCTGGAAGGCTACAGAAACCAGGGAAGAAGCGTCAGTTGGTGTGTAAGGAAAGCATGGTTTTCACTCAACCTCTGGTGAAAACATTATCCCAGGGATCACTGCAACACAGGTGCATGGTGTCATCACAAAGCATTCAGTCACTTCCCACTACTGGTAACTTGACAAGAACTTGGGTGGTGATTGGGTGAAATCTGAGAGTGGAGAGCCTCCCCAACATCACACACTACTAAGGAGACACCAGGCCACTGGTGCCCGACCATCACCTACAAGGGGCCCACAACCAGCCTCTGCATGGAAGACCAAGCCTGAGCCTCAACAGCAAAGAAATCTTTCCAAAGACTGTAAAGAGGGACACACAACAACCCACTACTGTCTTTAGAGTGGCCCACTGGGCTTCCCATCTCCTGGACCAGACAGCCCTTCTAAGATCCTAGTAATAGTACACTAAATAAGCTTCCAGAAAGGAACTAAAATTACTTTAGAGCCAGTTTTTCTATAATCTAAGCCAATACCTTCTATATCTAGCCAATATCTTTGAACTATATTTTTTTAGCCAATTAGATTTTCTGTTAAACAATTAACGTCCAGGGATGGGCATGGTGGTTCACACCTGTAATGCCAACATTTTGCAAAGCCAGGGAGGATCTCTTGAGGTCAGAAGTTTGAGACCAGTCTGAGCAACATAGTAGGACCCCATCTCTACAAAAAATAGAAAAATTAGCCTGGCATGGTATCATGTGCTGGTAGTCCTAGTTACTGTGGAGGCTGAGGCAGAAGGATCATGGGAGACTAGCAGTTTGAGGTTGCTGTGAGTGAGGATGATACCACTGCACACTAGCCTAGGCAACAGAGTAAGACCCTGTCTCAAAGAAAGAAAAAGAAATTAACATCTGTGTAAAATATTGACTATTCAGAGTAAAAGTCTACATATTCTAAAACAGTGCTTCTCCTTACTATTTTCTCTACTATTTGCTATAACCACAGAACCGCAGAAGGGAAGTTCAAAGGTTTATAAAGAAATGAGTTCATGAATACCAGTTCTAAAAAAGTACCTAGAAGCTGGACTGAGTTTTATTTTGCTATTTGATTCTTTCCTATTTTTTTACAAACCACTAAAAACAAGCCACTTATTAACGAAGTTTCTCTTGCGCTCCTAGTATAACTTTCACAGGAGGAAGACATGTCACTTCCTAGCAGACAGATCGTTGGCAAAAGCCCCAGGATGAATTACACACTGGCCACCAAACCCACCAGAATCTCCCTACCCAGGAGACTTACCTCAGGAAACGAGAAAGGGGCATGGAAGGGAGAAGGGCTTTCCCCAGCTTCTCCCCTTGCTGCCATAGACCTGCTTTAAGGAGCACACAAGTTGTATTTGCTCCTCTGACATTCTGATCCCCAAACTGCAAAAAGACCTAACAGCTTAAATCTTTGGACCCCAAAAAGAGATGCCCACACCCCAAGGGTACACTTAATGATCCTCTAAGTAAGAGAAGAAAGTATTAAAACTCCTATTTGTATTTATTTTCTTAAAAATTAAGAAATTCATTTTTGATAATATTTGGAATACAGATAGACACTAGGACATACATATAAACATACATGTATGTTGAGGGTGTTCAACCCCATTAAAAGAAGCATGCAATCAAAAAAGCATAAAGGTCAGTAGTCTCCATAACAGCCTCAGATGCCTGCCTGTGGTGTAAGAGACAGAGTGAGTGAGAGGGAGAAATCAATGGTGGCAACAATCAGTAAATTTTGTATTTTTATAGTTTAAAAAAGATTTTTGAGAAATAGAAATTTTAAATTATCTCCCTACCAACACAGAAACCTTCCTAGTTCTTCTTTAAGACAAACAGTACATATGTACAAATGTGGAGAGTGTATGAAACACACTCCCTCATTCAGGTAGCTGCCTGGATCTCAGTGTCATGGCCCAGCCGTCTAGTCCCTGCCCTGTGAGTCCAGTGACAACTTCCTTTCCTCATTGCTTCCTACAACAAACAAGAAATATCAGCTATTTTGCCTTACCTTCGTACTTGACCCTTGAAGCCCTTTTTCTCTTTCTCTATCTTCTGTTCCTCAAGTTCAAAATTCAAGAAGGAAAGACCTTTTTACAACTACTAAAACTATGTTTCTAAAGACTATTTTAATGACAAGGAAAAATACACATGGCATAAAACTAAATGAAAAAGTAGAGTATGCACATACTTATTATTCAATAAACACTGAGCTATATCAACTTTCCATATATTACTTCTTTAATTCTCACCACTTCAAGTGGTACTTACTATGTAACCCATTTTACAGATGAAAAAACTAAAGCACTGCAAGTGAAATACCTAGCCCCTGAAAGTTCCAGACCCAAGCTCTTACCCTACAAACTGCTCTTCTCCAAAGCTGAGCTGCCAGAAGCAAGTCCAGGATTCTCAGAATCTCAGAAGGAGAACGTTCTAGCTTCTGTTGCCAGTGGCCCCTCGTCTTTATCTCACTCTGGATCATCAGACAGCAAAGAGTAGTAGAAAGGCTCCCAGTGCCGAGTGAAATGCACGGCAAGCTAGATGATCTGCAGCAAATCACTCATCTTCTCTGACCCTCAATTTCCCCTCAGTAAAATAAATATCCTGAACCAGGACCTTCCAAAATTGAATGTGCATTGGCATATATGCATAGCCATGACATTTTCTTGGTTTTCCTTGGATTCTCAAAAGGGCCCATGACTATTTAAAAGAATTAAGATCCAGGAGTCCTGAAGATCTCTAGCATCCCTACCCAGAGTGGGCCAACTAATCTGGGCTGACCATGCCTCTACCCACCCATCTTCATGAGCGTCCAGTTACTGTCCATCTGCTTGGCAGCCTGAAGAAAGTAGCGCCCATCAGTCCACATGGCTGCATGCTCTTCTGTGATGATGGCTGTGCCTAGAGTAGGAAGCAAAGAGAAAGATTTCTGACAACTGCCCAAAAGCTGCACAAAACAGCAGCAGGCCAATAAGAGTAGGAAGGGGCACCTACTCCTAGTGAGGGCAGATGGATCCTCGACTCCAGGGAAATCTCCAGGCAAGATCATATGGCACCACGGACAACCAGCTACGAGTCAAGCTCTGAAGGAAACAGTCGTGAGACCCAGGCTGCCGGGCACAGCAAGGTACAGCACGGCAAGTCAAGGTCAGCAGAACAGAGGACTATGGACCTATGGCCAAAGTGGTCTCATAATCAACAAGAAAGAGGTAGGGCTGGTTCCTCCTCAGTAATCACAATCATTCCTCTGCCCCACCAGAAACCTCAAAGGAGTGTTTCACCTTTCCTGAAGCGAGACCAAGTGGACCCTGAGAATGTCCTGCTGTGGCCACCAGCAGGAAGTCTGTGCCTCCTACCTCTATGTGCTCTCAGTTCCCCCAAACCTGGAAGACCTCTGGGCTTTCAACAGAAACGTCAGCCAAAGCCAATCCTAACGTGCCAACTAACACACATACTTAGGCCAAAAGAAGCAGGTGCTAACCACGAGGGGAGAGGAGCTCCCACCTCCTCTAGCTTACTTAAGACATGGGCACCTGAATGGGGAAACCACCCTAAAACTCAAGGGCACAACATTTTGGGGAAAGCTATGGAAGGACACCAGTGTGGCTCAACATTAAGCTTTATTTGTAAGCCAAAATTGAAAATACAGAAACCAAAAGCTAAGCACTTACAGAATTCTTCAAGACCAGTAAATTCAGGCCAGAGCATCCCTCAGGTCAGGGATGCTATTAAAGTCCCTTTTTTATTTGGAGTGCCAATTAAGCAGGTATTTTCAGTTTAAATGATGTCTTTTGTATGTACGCTATATTTAATAAAAAGTTCAAAATCCTTTTTAAAGAAAAAGTATTAAAACTTAGAAAGCAAAGATACAGAGAAGAGCAAACATCATTAAAAGGTGACCTTGGGGAGCTAGAAAAGACTGAGAAACCCAAACCTTTCAGCAGAGGGTCAATGAGAAACATCTGGTTTACTTTTTTTTTGTTTTTTTTGGTTCTGTATCTTAGCCTGAAACCTGGTTTTGTTATTTTGAAGGAGGCAAACAGAAGTACAGCAAGGAGAGAGAGAATTTAGTCACTCACCTGCAGAGCCATCAAATCCAGAAACAAAGGCCCGCCTACAGTCACATGGCGCAATGTACTCACTCTGGAAAACAAAGAGGACAACAAATTAGACCTCAATCAGTCGTGAGCTGACTGTTTTCTACATCACTAGGCCAGGGAGCTGGGAGATGACAAAGGTTGGGGAATCCTTGGCACCTGCCCTTAAGGAGCTAATAGTCTAGCTGAAAATTAGAAATTAGCACATACCGCAAAAGACAGTAATTAAGGACTAAAAACTGTTCTTTTAGCTTATATTTCCTCATTTGGAGACTCAAGCAAGTCAAGAGAAATAGATAAAAATTGCTCTTTCTTCCACTGAAATCTTACTCAAAACACAAACCAATAGCATTCTCCTTTCCTTGCAACTGACAATTTAGGCATCTGTTCTTTTTCTGAAAAGTCAGTCTGAATTTCTGTTTAAGCACCAGTTATTCCCTAACTTAAGTCTCTTTAGACACTGGCTTATTTCTGAACTTCCTGTTTATGTCCCCCTCCAAGGTAGCATCACCAATCTCTCCCACACAGACCCTGTCCCTTCCTGTTAGGGAATAAGAGGAAACACTTCCTCCAACCCAAGAGGCTTCAGCAAAATAAAATGTCATATCCAATCCCAATCCTCGCCAGATGATAATCAGGCCCCTTGCTTCTGAATGGAAGAGAGTTAGAGAGTGAAGAAAGTAAGAAGTTTTTATGCCTGGGCAGAGGGTACAAGCCAGAGTGCACAAGTTCTGTCAATAGCCAGTGAAGCACAGAGAACTTAAGTAACTTGCCCAAAGTCACACAGCTAGTTAAGTAGCAGAGGTAGGATTCAAACACAGAGTCAGCTCCAGAGCCTGGATTCGGAAGCCCTGTGCCAGGGTCTCCTCCTCACCCCCTGACACAATATCTCTCATTCTTATAACAACTCTCTGGGATAATGCCAACAGCAAGTGAGAAAACTAAGGTTCAATGAGAGCATCTTTAAGTAACTTGCCCACTGACAGATTAACAGCAGGCCAGGATCCAAAGCCAGGTCTGCTTGAATCCAGAGCTGTTGCGCCTTCTGTATTAGCAGGTTTCTCCTAAGCCAATCAGGGTTCCAAATACTTGCGGTGGGAAATGGGTCTGCTGGCTGGATCCCAAGGCATTTTTAGGACAATCCACATGAGGTAGGGGGAAAAGAAGCCCATGTTCCACTCCCACATGAGGGTGAGGTCTACCCCTTTCACCAAAGCAGCCTCAATTACAGCCTCAAATCAGCGACAGGGCCCCACCCTCCAGGGAGACTCTAGAAGGGCCAGCACAGAGTACTTTAATGTCAGGGTGAAGAAGCTCTCAGGGGCGATGCCTGTGGCTCAGACCGTAGGGTGCCCGCCCCATATACTGAAGGTGGTAGGTTCAAATCTGGCCCCGGTCAAACTGCAACAAAAAGTAGCCAGGTGTTGCGGCGGGTGCCTGTGGTCCCAGCTACTCGGTAGGCTAAGGCAAGAAAATCACCTAACCAGGAGTTGGAGGTTGCTGTGAGCTGTGAGGCCAGGGCACCCTACCAAGGGCAACAAAGTGAAACTCTGTCTCAAAAAAAAAAAAGAGAAGGTCTCAGATTGCTAAAGTCAACAGAAGGTACGTTTTATTCCTAAAACATAAAGGAATATTTGGAAGACAGGAATAGATGAATATTTGATACATATTTCTCTAAGGAAATAAAGAGAAAGGGCTGCCAACATCATTTATGAACTACAAAATCCTCATTTGTTTATTAACCCAGTAATCTCTCAGTGCAAGACTTTTTTAAAAAGCAATAATGGGAGGAGAGTGCTCTTTGCTGTCCCACCTCTCTCCTTGGACTCTTGTGAGGAACAGCAAGATAATGTTTTTAAAACCCCAGCAGAGGGGCGGGTGCAGTGACTGACACCTGTAATCCTAACACTCTGGGAGGCAGAGGCAGGAGTATTGCCTGAGCTCAAGAGTTCAAAACCACTGTGACCAAGAGCAAGATCCTGTCTATACTAAAAATAGAAAAATCAGCCAGGCACAGCAGCATGTGCCTGTAGTCCTAGATACTCAGGAGGAAGGAGGATCATTTGAGCCCAGGAGTTTGAGGTTGCTGGGAGCTATAATGACACCAGTGCACTCTAGCCTGGGCAACACAGTGAGATCTCATCTCAAAAAAAAAAAAAAACACCTCCCCTGAAACTTGCAAGTACGGCAAATGCGAAATGGAGATATTATTAATCTCTTATTCCTGAACAGCAAAAAAACATATAAGCAGCTGGGAAAACTAAGTTAACAAAAATAACTCTTGTGCTAAAAAGTACTGTGTATAATGGGGAATACACAGCAAGGATGCTCTGACCAACAACGTGGTTCTGTGGCCTTGGGGCTCTCCTCCCCCTGACACGGAGAGAAAGCAGTGCTGATGTTGGCCACACTGGACTCTTCCACTCAAGGACGTAGTTCTCTAGGAAGCCCCACCCCTCTCTGGCCAAGCCTGGGAGGTGAGACAAAGGAATCCACAAGGCTTACCTAGGTTATCCCATCAGCAAATGCAAGGGTAGCATTCCTCCAAAGGGAGGTGAAAAAAAAATTTTTTTTGAGATGGAGTCTCGCTCTGTTGCCCTCGGTAGAGTGCTATGGCGTCACAGCTCACAGCAATCTCAAACTCTTGGGCTTAAGCGATTTTCATGACTCAGCCTCCCAAGTAGCTGGACTACAGGTGCACACCACAACACCCAGCTATTTTTGTTTTGCAGTTGTCATTGTTTAGCAAGCCCAGTTCAAACTCACCAGCCTCAGCGTACGTGGCCGGCACCCTAACCACTGAGCTATAGGCGCCGAGCCCAAAGGGAGGTGAAATTAACAGCAGATGGGCATGTTTAGTTTGGGATTGAGATGAGGTCTGGGGTAAGAACATCTAGACATGATCTAAGGGGTCAATAGGCCAAAAAGACATCACCTAGTAAGGCAGGCTACAGCTTCCCCTCCTTACCGACAGACTATGCAGATACTAGACACACCTTCAGCATGGACCAGCCACTCTTCTTCCTCCAGCCATGAAGCTGGCAATGCTCAGGGACATTCCCGTCAGAGCATAGCATAGGGCATAGGACTCAAAATAAGCCACCATGGTAGTATGCTAGGAAAACAGCACAAAGAAACACAGCTATTGGCTTTTTCTCCAAAACAATCCCCTTCTCTGCTTCTCTAATAACAACACTCAGCCCAAATCTCCAGCATCTCTACCTGGACCCATGGCCCTACAATCCACCCTGCACACACACCTGGAGTGAGCTTTTCAAAATGTGTGTATACACATACATATGATCACGTTAGCCAACTCCTTAAAACCCTCCAATGGCTTCCTATTATATTTGAGGTAAAGTCCAAACCACAGCCCAGTCCCCATGGCACCACTTGATCTAACCCTGCTACCCTCTCACAGCACTCCTCCCACTCATGATGCTTCAGCCACACTGGCCTCCTTTCTGCTCTCCATGTACCCTGAGCTCATTCCTGCCTCAGGGCCTTTGCACATGCTCTTCCTTGTGCCTATAAAAGTCCCCCCCATCATGGCATGGCTAGCTGTTTATGATTGTTATATTTCAAATCAAATGCCACTTCCACAGAGAGGCCTGCCATCCACTACCCAGCAAAAATAGCCACCCAGCCACTTTTAACTCTCTACATAGCATATTTTCTGGATGTTTCTCTCAATGAAACTTGTCACATTTGTATTGTATTTTTCCTCCTCCCCAACCCCTAAGAAATAAAGTTCCATGAAATCAAAATGTCTTATTGTCACACTGTCCCTGTACACAGTACAGGTGGTACAAAGAAGGTCTTCAACCTATATCTGCATTGTAAATGAACAAGCAGGAGATACAAACCACCTGAACCATCTCTATGTAGATCAGCAGTTCTCAACCTGTGGGTCACGACCAATGAAAATACATCCTGCATATCAGATATTCACATTACGATTCGTAACAGTAGCAAATTTACAGTTATGAAGTAGCAATAAAAATAATTTTATGGTTAGGGGTCACAACATGAGGAACTGTATTAAAGGGTCGCAGCATTAGGAAGGTTGAGAAACACTGACAGATGGAGGAAGAGCCTGAGCTAAGGAATGCAAGTGGCCTCTAAAAGCTAGAAAAGGCAAGGAAATAGATTCTCCCCTTTATCACAGTCTAGAAGTGATAAAACCCTGCTGACCCATTACAGGCTTCAGACCTTCAGAACCAGAGGTTATTAAGTTTGTTTTCAGCTACTACATTTGTGGTAATGTGTTACAACAGTGAGAGGAAACAAATACATTATCTGGTAGGAAAAAGATCACCAGGGATATTTTAAATGAGGTTTCAAACTCAAATACTTAAAGGTACAGGCAGGTGAGCCAAACAAGGAAAGCAGGACAAGGGTGTCCTTTCTAAAGAGACCAGCTCTTTTTTTTTTTTTTTTTTGAAATAGCCTCAAGCTGTCACCCTGGATAGAGTGCCGTGGCATAACAGCTCACAGCAACCTCCAATTCCTGGGCTCAAGCGAGTCTCTTCCCTCCACCTCCCAAGTAGCTGGGACTACAGGTGCCCGCCACAACGCCCGGCCATTTTTTGGTTGCAGCCGTCATTGTTGTTTGGCGGGCCCAGGCTGGATTCGAACCTGCCAGCTCAGGTGTCCGTGGCTGGCGCCCTAGCCCGCTGAGACCAGCTCTTATCTCTGATTTCTGCCATCTGGAATGCAAGCCACATGTTTCCAAACTTCAACATTTCAGGAAAAGCTAGAAGTGTATATGTCCATGAGGAATTATAGTTCTCATGAAATGCTGGCATCTAATTCAAATAATGTAAACAATAGTCAAATAAACCATATCTGAAAACTAAAAAAAAAAGAAGAAAAGCTTTAGTCATCTCTCAAAATCTACCTAAAATGCTCCCTCTTCCATGAAGCTTTCTGCCTCACTCCAGCTTTAGCGATCTCCCACATTTCCGAATTTTATAAGACAGTTGGCATTTATCCATACCCTACCTTGGGTAATGCTAACAACTAATACCGGCTTAGATTATTTACTCAGTATTAGTTATTACTGGCTCAACACCTCCTAGTTGCCAGTAAATTTATTTATATGTCCTCTAATTCTGATCTTGACAGCAGCTCTAGAAAATTATCATCCTCCCATCTACAGATGAAAAAAATGAAGCTCAGAAAAGTACATTATTTACTTCCTCAAGGCACCATCATAATAAATGTCAGGGCCAAGATCTGAATTCAGGTCTCACTTTTAGAAGCTACATCCTTGGCATGCTGCCAAGCAATCTCTTCTAATTTTGCACAGAGTTTTATACATCTAGTCTGAACAACTGGATTGTAAGGGATACAAGGAACAAAGACTATGAGGTATGCCCTGCACTACCTCTACCTTTATCAGCCACATAACAGATGTCTCCTACAACCTCTCTGTTCAAGCTTGGTTCCTTGCTTACTAGCTGGGTACAACGTGGGCTCCACTTCCTCATCTGTAAAATGGGTATGATAATAATGCCCACGTTGGAGGGTTGAGGTGTGACATAAAGCAATTAGCACATGCTAAACATCTGATTAACTGCAGTATTTATTGCTATGCACCAGGCAAGCTAGAGGTATATCCAATGGCAGCCCATGGCTGGCCATGAAAGCTTATCTTAGAGTTGTGCCGGGCCACACATTAAATAACACAAACACTAATGAAAGCTGATGTGCTCAAAAGGTCCGTGCATAATTTTCATGATGTCCACCACCACAAATGAGCATTCATACCAGCCATGGGTATGACTGGACGCCCTTGAAAGTATCTTCTCAGAGCAAACAATATAGCCAGCAAAATCAGACAGATACTCCATGAAACATTAGCACTAATAAACAGACACACAAACATGCCGAATATGCAGTATGGTATCTGCTATAGTTGAAAGAACTCTCACATCTGTCTTAAATCCGTCAGGCGAAATTCAGAGGTTTGACCATGGCCACCATGGACAGACGAGGAGAAACAGGAGGACAATCTAGACAAGAAAAGCTGTGAGAATATTTGCAAGAGACACGAGGTCCATGGACAGTCAGGGTCAGTCAGCCCAGTGGCAGGAGCAGGGAATTCAAGCGAGTGGCTACAGAGATTTCTGGAAAAGCAGTCTGAAGACAAATGGTCAAGACCTCAAACTTCACACTGAAAGCCTTAAACTTTATCCTGCAAGTTCTAGAAAGACACTAAAAGCTGAAGACGGAGTGGTAACATGAACACACCTAGTCAACATGGCCACATTCAGAAGGAACAGAGCAAGAAAGGCTGGTGGCTGAGTGCCAAGATAAGCATGGCTAAAGTTACAACAGTCCACACTGGGATGACATCTTTCTCCCTCCTTGATCCTCCACTCCCATGAACCCAGAGCCTGGCACAATGCCTCAGGCATATCAGGTTCTCGATAAAAATGACACTGAACTAGTATATGGCTATCTGTTGATAGCCAGAGGTTGGATGTGAATTGGAGATATGGGCTCCTCATTCCCAAATAGTAAGGTAATTCCCAGTCTTTGGCATTTTTTATTTTCTCCTAAATGAAACCACGTCAAAATATGTAGGGAAAACCGCTTTTCAAAGATTCATGCTCCTCCCTTTGTATAGAAGAGTTGCTAGGAAGTGGCTGGAAATGAAGATTTCTAAGGTCCCTTTGCTTCATGATAGAGTCACATGAATAGCTCTTGCCCTCCGTGGAATGTGGGTTGGAAGTGACGTCTGGGTCAGGCAGGGCTGTTAGGAATAAATGTGTCCTCTCCATTCTCCTTTCCCTTCCACCAGCTGGAATGCTACACATGAGATGGAAAGCGCCTGGATCCCTGAATCACTTTCCCTTCAGGTAGAGGAAAGTCTCCCACCAACCAGGAACAGTGAGTCCTGCTACATGAACTAGAATTGAGAGACAAGGCTTCACAATACCAGGGCACTGGAACCCTGAGAAGTGTTACCACAGCTAGCATTACTCTAATTAACACAACGGATAAAGTGATTCTGGGATAAAAACCACTACTCCCCACCCCAGGAGTAAGCCTGTTTAGGAAAACTGAAACAGGAAGCTGACTCCACGAGGAATACAGTTCAGGTCCAAAGAGTGTTGGAAAATCAGAGTCATGACTTCCAGAAAGAACAACTATAAGTAAAGCCAAAAACTCAGGTTGGCAGCGTAAACCCCTGACAAAACATCATCCTTTAACTAAGCACGACCAAGAACATACTAGATGAGGGCCTTACAAATGGGAAGGATGAGGAATTAGGATTTTTCTGAAAGGTAGTGCTGGTGTAGCTCTGGCCCCAACCCATGACTCTCCTGGTTTGGGGCCAGTGATACCCACTGATCCTAATGTTTGACTTAGATGGTACATGAAAGCATTCAGATAACCAGAAAGAACAGACAATTCCTCACTGTGAAAGTTCCACAGAGCCCAAACTCATTAATACCACAACCCTTGTTCTGAGCTGAAAGAGAAGAAACCCTCAGATCTGTGGAGGACAGAAAGAAGCCGACCCTGGAGTGCCAAGTCCTGTGTAATTATGTATTGGAGGTATGTTTTCTCTCTAGCAGGGAACAGTGTGTGGGTGTGTGTATTTGTGTTTTGGAAAGTACACAAAGGACAGAATTCAAGATTCCCCTTCACTTCTCAACACCCTCCCTTCCCCACCCGCTGGAGAAATTCCATCAACCCTGAATCTAGCCTGAAATGAAACAATTAGGAACAAGAGCAGCAGAGAACAGGAACCTCTCTGTTACTGAGGAGGCTGCTGCAGCAGGGCACACACAGGGCCAACCCGTCCTCCTTGTTCCCACAGCCTAGCAAGGACCCAGAGTCCCACTGAATAGAGTCACCATGACTATGCCCCTCCTCTCCACAGGAACTGAAATAAGGAACCCATTCCTTTCCATTGGAGCTCTCAGGCTCCAAACTTCCCATCTCCTCCCCCACCTGCTGCAAGGCCCACACTTAACCGAGGCTCTACCACTTCTCCTCCTCCTTCCTCTCTTCTCCTTCCCTATCACCAGCACCCAAGTCCAGGCCCTCTTTACCCCAATTGTGGGATCCTGCAATAGCCTCCTAACAGGTTTCTCAATTCCCAGTGTCTCCCGTCTCCAATCCATCCTCAACACTCCTGCCACTTACCATGTCACTCTCTTATTCAGAGATCCTTAATGAGTCCCTACTACTTAACCTAAACCTAAACTCCTGGCTCTAGTCATGGGTGGCGTTTTTCGTTCTTCTTCAAACTTACCATTACACATGTTCTACTATTACCAGATTTGCTCATGGTCTTTCTTTTACATCTCTCCTTATTTCTATGCATCTAAACTCTACCTGTACATGTTCGAATCTGAACACTACTTTCTCCATGAAGCCTTCCTTGATCCTGCCAGCTTAGAACAGTCCCTCTCACCTGTGACTTCAGTCCACACTTTATATAAACTTGTGCTGTCCATTATGGTAGCCAACAGCCACTTGTGGCTATGGAGCACCTGAAATGTGGCTAATCTAAGAAACAGAATATTTAATTTTATTTAACTTTATTAATTTAAACATAAATTTAAAAACTGATTCTCAGAATTCAGTCACTGGAAAACTGTTACATATATTTAGAAAACCTTGGGTATGTAAGTTCACTTTTTCAATTATAAATTTTATGAAATGTAAAACTAGATTAAATATTTCCAGTGAAAATTTCACAAACTGAGATTTTTTGTAGTTTTTTTTGTTTTTTTTTTTTTTGAGACAGAGCCGCAAGCTGTCACCCTGGATAGAGTGCCGTAGCATCACAGCTCACAGCAACCTCCAATTCCTAGGCTCAAGTGAGTCTCCTGCCTCCACCTCCCAAGTAGCTGGGACTACAGGCACCCGCCACAACGCCCGGCCATTTTTCGGTTGCAGCCGTCATTGTTGTTTGGCGGGACCGGGCTGGATTCGAACCCACCAGCTTAGGTGTACGTGGCTGGTGCCTTAGCCCATTGAGCCACAGGCGCCGAGCCCTAAGATGGTTTTTAAATGTAAAGTACATGCCATATTTTGAAGTCTTAGTATGAGAAAAAAGAATGTAAAGTATCTTACTAATAATTTTTAAATTTATATGTTAAAATGATAGTATTTTACTCATTCGGTTAATTAAATATATGATTAAAATTAATTTCATTGCTGCTTTTATATCTTTAATATGGCTATGAGGAAACTTAAAATTACATACATATTTCACATGTTCTTCTTGGACAGTGCTGACTGTGTGCCACCTTAGGACATTTACCAGTTTCTAGTTGTGTTAGCTTTTATGATTACAGCTTATCTAATTTTTCACTTCTTTAAGAAGAATCTCAATTATCTCTATAATAGTAATAATAATAATGACAACAATAATAGCTAATAGAATAAGACTTATTAGGTGACATGTATACCCTTTAAGTATTTACATCTATGGTAGTAGCTCATTGAATACTGACAATAGGTCTGTGAGGCAGATACATCATAATCTCCTTTATGCATAAGAAGAAACCGAAACCGAGAGTTTAACTGACACTTAAGAATTTGAGGTAACTTGTCAAGCAACTAGTAAGTGGTAAATCTGGCATCTGAACCCACAGCAAGTGCACATGCTTGCTTACCTATGTACTAACCACCTGCCCTCTGCATTTGCCCATTACCTGGCCCTGAGCTGTAGTCAGAAAACAGGCACCAAACCAAACACAACTCCTCCCACATATGCAGGACAGCTACATTACAGCAAGAAATGCCCGTTAAAGGTTATATAAGAGAAAGAGCAGAGGATGGTGAAGATCAGAGGACAGCAAAAATATAAATTTGTGAATATAATAGTGACTTCTACAATGAGAGTTAATATCAAGCACACCTGATGTTTGTTTCAGGATGTTGTTAGAAAACACAATTGTACAGGACTAGAGCCTCAGTTTCCTCATGCAAGGAAAAAGCATCCAATTCTGATATTTCAGGGTCACCATCAGAAGATAAAGAACTAAAAGGGAAAGCCTAGAACATTCCATGGGGTTTGGCCAGCCTTACTGCCACTCTAAAAAGGAATTGCTTTGAGTATATTAGGGCCACACCTAATGTCAAAGACAGAATTTTTTTTTTTTTTTTTTTGAGACATCATAGCTCACAGCAACCTCAAAATCCTGGGCTCTAGCAATTCACTTGCCTCCGCCTCCCCAGTACCTGAGACTACAGGCGCCCACCACAATGCCTGGCTATTTTTTAGAGCTGGGTCTGGCTCTTGCTCAGGCTGGTCTTGAACTCGCGAGCTCAGGCAATCCACCCACCTCAGCCTCCCAAAGTGCTAGGATTACAGGCGTGAGCCACTGCACCCAACCTGTTTTAATTTGTAAAAATCAATCAAGGTATCCAAAGATCAGCTTTATGATGACAAAAAAAAAATAAAAATAAACAAATAAGAGTTGGCTCAGGAACAGTACCCAGAACCAAAAATACCAAGATAAACTTGGCTAGGTTACAAGAATGTCCTCTACTAGTAAAGATTATATCCTAACTCCAAGTCAAAAAAAAAAAAAAAAATTGAAACAAATACAAAAGTTGCAAAACTTCCAATACCCCCTTAGCCAGGAAACTTCAACTTTTTTACAAAGTCTTTTTTTTAAACTTTATTCAAATTAATATGATGGTATAATATTTAGATTACATTGGTCTCACTTCCAGGGTAAAGTTCCATTTGTAAAAAGGCCCCTCACCCGAAACTTCAACTTTGAATTCAAGTAACTGGCAGATTGAATCTTTCTATACAATGAGGCCTCCTCTGGAGGGGAAGGTTCACAAATAAAGGAGCCGTAGGAGTCTTTAGCCAGGGCTCTGCCACAGCCACAGCCTGTGAGAACCCTTTCAGAGGAAAGCCCCAATTTCAGAAAACAATGCCAGGGACTTACAGAACAGCCCAAACCACACAATGTATCCAGCTGCAGGAACCACTATCCTGCCCAATGCCAGCACAGGGTGACTGCAATCAATCAGGCTAAGACAACTGCCTAATGCTTAAAAGGCACAAAATGATCACTACCACTAATGAATCCGTAGAGAAAAGGCCTGGGACTAACAGAAGGTGGGAAAGAACTCATCAAAGTATCCCGGACGGAAGAAAATAGAAATTCTTTAAGGACAGGGCCAGGGACTGCCTTTTTAAACAGGAGTGAGAGTGTATCCAGCTCCTCTGCTACCTAGGATTCCCACCAGACTCAGGTCTAAGCCCTGTGGACCAGCCTACTTACTCAGCCAGTCCTTAGTCAAGATTGCACTTGGGTTCCTACACAGCTAATCAATCTTGTTTTCCTCTTCTAGTGAACACAGACGAGTGGAAGGATTTCACTACCAAACCCAATGCTAAATAAACCCCACCAGTCCATCCTCACCTCCCTACTGTCCACTACATCTAACATTAATGTACCCAGCCTCCATAGCCTCCTCACGTGCCTCACCCCCACTTTCCAGCTTGATCTCCTCCTTTTCCTATACTCTGCCAGACTGAACAGCAAGTGGGCTGGTATCTGAACACACCTCGTGCTCTCTCATCTCCCCCTTCATCCCCCTCTACATGTAAAATCCATCCACGGTGGAACAAAGGCATTCCATGGAATTCCTGATTTCCCTACCCCACCTCTAAGATTACTTTGGGAATTCCAGGGCATTAAAGCCTAGAAAATGCTGAATACTTTATCCCCTCCTCTGAGGTGTGCAGTATACATGAGTACCTCAAAGGCCCTGAAAAGTCCTGCAATTAAGAAACAGTCAAATGGACAAAGGACTTGGATAAACATTTCTCCAAAGAAAATGGCCAAAAAGCACATGAAAAATAATGCAAATCAAATCTACTGAAAGATTCATCATGATGGCCAGTATCAACAAAAGAGAAAACAAGAACTGTTGGTGAGGATGTGAAAAAACTGGAATCCTTGTGCACTATTGGTGGGAATACAAAATAGTACTGTTGCTATGGAAAGCAGTTTGGAGGAGGTTCCTCAAAAATTAAAAATAGAATTACCATATGATCTAGCAACCTCACTTCTAGGTATATATCCAAAAGAATTGAAAGCAGCATCAGGAAGAGATATTTGTAAACCCATATTCATTAATTGCATCATTCACAATACCGAAGAGGTAGAAGCAACCTTACGTGTCCATTGACACATATATGAATGGATGAAGAAAGTGTGGTGTCTACAGACAACGTAATGTTATTCAGCCTTATAAAAGAAAGAAAACCTGCCATACACTACAACATGCATGACCGTTGAGGACATTAAGCAAAAAAAGTCAGTAACAAAAAGACAAATAATGCATGATTCCAGTTATATGAGTTACCTAAAGTAGTCAAACTGTTAGAAAGTAGAATGGTTGTTGCAAGAGACAGAAGAGAGAAACCAGGATGAGCTGTTTGATGGGTGTTGAGTTTTGGTTTTGCAAGATGAAAAAGTTCTAGAGACCTGTTGCACAACAATGTGTACACATAGTTAATACGGCAATCATGTACATTTACAAATGGCTAAGATGGTAGACTTCATGATATATGTTTTTTACCACAGCAAAAAAACATAACTGTTAAGCTCACTATTTTCCGAACCAATGAATGCATTTTTTGCAGAGTGTCTTACAAGATTCAATAGGAATGCTGTAGAACATGATTTGGGGAACCCTATTCTAAAACATCAAAGTATCCTAAACTTCATGCTATTGCTGCAAATCATCCATTCCCTTTGTTTATTCATTCCAGCCCTTCCTTTGCTCCTGAGGCCAGGAAATCCCAGCTTTCCAGGCAAGGCTCCAATCTTGAGGCTTTCCCCAGATTAACATAGGCCTGAAATTGTCACAACCATTTGAGAGAGGGCAGAAAGGAAGTTAGCCATAGTGGATATCTTTTGGGATCTGTGTTCAGTTTACAGCAATATCCTTATCTGCCACCTCTCTGTCATGGTGGACCCCCATAACTCATGTCTGTACTACATGACATAGTAACCAGGACCAAGAAGGACCAAGCTGTTACCTAGTCAAATTCTCACTTAAGACTCTGGATTTGGGGTTAAGGGTCTAGCTCAAGCTGGTATCTTGAAAGTAAGAGATAAAGAGACATAAATGTCGGAGCTGCCAGGTTTACACTATCCTACCCTGTTGGCTGAGAAAGAGAGCAGGTTTCAGCAAGAGTTGAAAACCTTCTCACCCCAGTTCTTCTTGAGGGCCAGCTGCATTTCTGTCCACAGCTGCATTCTGTCTAATGCACTGACTTGCAAAACTCTAACGGTACCATTCACAACCGAGGGTTGTGCCAATGCAATTGACCTCTAAATTCTTATAAAACATTTTTATTGCTCAAGGTACCTCAAAGCAGTTTCTGTCACCTCAACTAAAGAATCAAAAAAAAAAGAAAAATCAAGTTAAGAATCCTTGAACACCAGCCTTGTTTCCCATTGTTGCTTTTTACTTCCCTGGGTTCCTGCCAGGGAAACTTATCCCATTGTTCCTGAAAAGTTTCGCTGCTTCTTTGCCTTTTCTCCTAAAAATTCTCCTCCTAGAACTCCTTCCTTTCTCCTCTATCCCCTGCCTCAATTTACCCAAACTCCACCCATCCTTCAAGGTCTCCCCCCCTTCAAATGCCTCTCCTGCCCCATGAAGCCCTCAGTCATCCCCTCCCCCTCAAACTTCCACTTGCCACCTTCTACCTTGTAATATAGATACACATACGGAAAGCTTAACTCCTAACTAAACTATATGGTTTCTTGAGACTGGGAATAATTCTCATCTTTGCATCATGTCCAATACTTAAAGTAGGGAATATCTTGCACGTAAGCAAAGGCTGGAAAAAAAGTTTATGTAGAGATGAGACTATGAAAGAATAGCACTTTGTATTTTGTTTCATCTCTCACTAAACCATAACCACAGTGAGGGCAGATGTTCAACTTTAAATTCATCTTTGTAACCCTATAGTACCATGACCATGATGTAAACAAACACTCAAAACACTTGCTAATTCAACAACCTCAAAGTGGATCTTAAAATCCTTTCATCCTCCTACCTGTCAAACCTACTCTCTGTCCCTCTACCCCCCACTCTCCTCTACTCTGATAACAAGTGTTCTCACAGGGAAAGGCCACTTGCTGGGTTGCTTCCATCCAATGTGATGGTTGGGGCAGGGCTATTCGGTATCATCCCTAAGACCTGCTGAGGAAGAGAGATCCATGACATCTTCCTGGCAACTCTTCTGGCCAAAACAGAGGAATGGGGCAGTCTGGAGGGGCAGAAAGGAGGTAGGGCAGACAATTCTCTCATAGAGACGAGATGTGGTGGAGGAGACAGGGTGGAGTACGTCAGCAACAGAAAGGTCCACAACTTCTGCCCCTTAACTTACCCGCTCATTCTTTCACAATTTATTAAAAGCTGGCTAAATTCACTGGAAACAAGGAAGCCAGGGCCGAGTCTTAAGCTTTTAATGAGACTTTTAGACACAGGTCCTGGGTCAAGCCCTGGAAGATGTCTTTGGTTGTGAGTTGACAAACAGGATCCTACAGACACATCAGGGCTGGGGAGGAAAGACAGAAGAGAACGGAGAGGCTGTTGCGTTCCCTCACCCGCCCACCTCCACTCAGTACCTGGTGAGCATCTCCTGACGGGATGATATAGGCCTGGATCGGTTCTGTCACGAATTCAGAGTTCCTCATGGCTTGTCTCAGCTGCCGAAGCAGCTCTGAAGTCACCTTTGGAGCCATTTTGCTGTCTGCAACAACAGAAGTTTGTTCCAAAACCCGCCTGCACCCTGCAATTCAATGACCAGTTCAAAGTGTCTTCCGCATCCTGTCCCAACCCCAGTTGCATCTTCAAACTGAATACCCCACATAGATGGAGCCCAAAGTTGCCAGAAACCCTACTGTTCACTGTTCTTCCGAACAGCGACTACGGCAAGAAAACTTTAGCTGCTAATCGTTTCCAAATTTACTGGTTATGTCTTTCAATTACAGGACTTTATTCAAATACAAAATAGAAATATAAAAAGCATTAAAGAGAAATGTTAGGAACATTAAATGGTCCTACTAGAAATTCTTAAACTTTTACAAATTTGTAAGTAGTTAACATCAAAACAGCATGACCTCCTACTGAGTACAAGAGACTCTGTTTCTATGTGATGAAGGAACAAGTGACACAAGGTGACTTCACCACTTTAGTTAGTTCTTCAAAAAGATTTTTTCTCAGTAAATACTGATATCAGTTAATGTTCTGACAAACATCACAGCTGTACACACAAGGCTATACAACAGAACAACATCACAAGAAGCCAACTATAGAACAGTGGTCATAAATATTTTACCACTATTAGTATTCAATGTAAAATGAGGAGTTTTTCCAACCTTTTTTTTTTTTATTAAATCATAGCTGTGTACATTAATGCAATCATGAGGTACAATGTGCTGATTTCATATACAATCTGAAACAGTTTCATCAAACTGGTTAACATAGCCTTCATGGCATTTTCTTAGTTATTGTGTTAAGACATTTATAAGTGCCACTGGAGGTTAGTCTAGCTCACAGCAACCTCAAACTCCCAGGCTCAATTGATCCCTCTGCCTCAGCCTCCTGAGTACCTGAGACCACAGGCATCTGCCACAATGTCCGGCTAGTTTTTTTATTTTCAATAGAGACAGGAGTCTCATTCTTGCTGAGACTGGTATTGAACTCCTGAGCTCAAGCTCAACTCTTCTCGGCCTCCCAGAGTACTAGGAGTAAGGTCTGAGCTACCCTGCCCATCCCAATTCATTTTTAATAGACATTTTTGTTGTTGTTGTTGCTTGTTTTTTGAGACAATCTCTCGCCCTCAGTAGAGTGCAGTGGCGTCACAGCTCACAGCAACCTCAAACTTTTGGGCTCAAGTGATTCTCTTGCTTTAGCCTCCCAACTAGCTGGCACTACAGGTGCCTGCCAGCCTCCCAAGGTGGGAGACTACAGGTGGTCATACAACGCCCAGCTATTTTTTGTTGCAATTGTCATCGTTGTTTAGCTGGCCCAGGCTGGGTTTGAACCCGTCACCCTCGGTGTGTGCGACTGGCGCCATAACCACTGTACTACAGGCGCAGAGCCAATAGACTTTGTTTGTTTGTTTGTTTTTGCAATTTTTGGCGAGGGCTGGGTTTGAACCCACTACCTCCAGCATACGGTACTGGTGCCCTACTCCTTTGAACCACAGGCGCTGCCCAATAGACTTTGTTTTTAAAGTTGTTATAGATTCGTAATAAAAGTGAGCACAAAGTTCCCACAAAGCTGTCCCAAACACACACACAGCCTCCTCCACTGTTAATATACCCTACCAGAGAGGTATATTTATCATAACATTTAAACCTATATTAACACATCCTTATCACCTAAAGTCCATAGTATATTCTTGGCTTCACTCTTGGTATTGTAAATCCTGTGTGTTTTGAGTGATGCATAATGACATATATCCACAATTACAGTAGCATACGTTGTATTTTCACTACCCTGAAAAACTTCTATGTGCAGCCTATTCATTCCTCCTCCCTCCGTCCCCTGACAGCAACTGATCTTTTTTACTATCTCTATATTTCCCTCTCTAGAATGTCATACAGTAAGAATCATAAAATAAATAGCCTTTTCAGATTGGCTTCTTTCACTTGGTAACATGCATGTAAAGTTCCTCCATGTCTTTTCATAACTTGATAGCTCATTCCTTCAGCCCAGAATAATATTCCATTGTCTGGATGAACCATAGTTCATTTATCCATTTACCTAATGAAGAGCATCGTGGTTGTTTCCAAGTTCTAATAACCATTAATAAAGCTGCAATAAATTATTAATAAAGTGAAGATTTTTGTGTGGACCTACGGATTTTAATTCATTTGGGTAAATAACAAGAGTGTGACTAATGAATCAGATGGTAAGCATGTGTTTAGTTTTTTAAAAATAAACTTGCAAAGTGGCTCTACTATTTTACATTTCACCACCAATAAATGAGTGTTCCTATTGCTCCATATCCTTGTCAGTATTTGGTATCATCATTAGCATTTTGGAGCTTACCAACTGATTTTTAACAAATAAAAAATATTTTACTTAACCAAAAACAGTCTAATACATGACGCTGAATGTCATGCACAGTTATACAAGGCAATCACAACACATTACTTTCAAGAATTGACACCCTGACTCATTATGGCTTATCCTCTGCTGGGTAAGAACCCTTTTTCATTCTTTTTTGTTTGTTTGTTTTTTTGAGACAGAGTCTTACTATGTCACCCTCAATAGCGTGCTGTAGCATCACAACTCACAGCAAGCTCCAATTCTTGGGCTTAAGCAATTCTCTTACCTCAGCCTTCCAAGTAGCTGGGACTACATATGCACACCACAATGCCCGGCTATTTTTTGGTTGTAGTAGTCATTGTTGTTTGGCAGGCATGGGTTGGGTTCAAACCCGCCAGCTCCGGTGTATGTGGCTGCCGCCCTAGCAGCTGAGCTACAGGCACCGATGGGGTGGAGGAGGCCTTTTTGGTTCTTTGTTCTTTTTTTTTTTTTTTTTGGTCCTTGGTTCTTTAACATATTCAATTGCTTCTTCCTTTTCAGCACCACTAGCACCATGGGCTTCTATTCCTCAGTTGCTATGATTATGTCCAATAGATACCACACTGAGATTTGAGACTCCTTGAAAAAGTGTTCCATTCATCATCTACAGCCAGGGCAACTTCAACAGCAAGCCTCAGGGCTCCACCTCAGGAGTTCTGGAAGGACTGGAGTTCTGGAAGGACTGAATTTCTCAAAGGAAGAGTCACTGAAAATCATCCTACTCATGATTCAAACGTATCCACGTTCTTTGCACTGCTCAGAGAGGCATTCTGTCCTGTTTTTGTTTTGTTTTCTTTTGTTTGTTGGTTTGTTTTTTAAGAGAGATGAGGTCTTGCTACATTGCCCAAGCTAGGCCAGAACTCCTAGGCTCAAATGAACCTCTCACCTTCACCTCCCAAGTAGCTGGAATGCACCACTGCACCCAGCTATCATTTCCTTATGTCTAAATCTACTAAACCTATAAGTTCTCAACTAACAGAGAAAGAGAGATCAAAAGTATTTGGTGCAATCTAAGTTTATATGTCAATTTGTCCATTGGGTTCAAAAATGAAGCCTACTGTGACCTCACAAGCTTGCCAGCATTTTGAAATTTTACTCTGAAATCGTTCATGAGCTTCAGAATAGATTTATCAGATTTTCAAACCACATTTCTAAGCAAGTTATTATTCTTAAAAAGAGTCAAGCAAAAAAAATGAAGACTTCTTTAGGAGTAGCACTTCAACCTTGGCTGCACATTAGAACTACCTGGGGAACTTCTCATTAAACTGGTTTGGCATACAGCCTAAGCCTCTGGAATTTTAAAAAGCAAAATATGATACAATCCAATATACTTTGTTTCAAGACCATTAATTTCCTCATAGACTCTGGCTTCTATTCAGGCACATTCTGACTTAAGGATTTTAATGGCACTGACTAGGGGTCTAACAGTGACTCAAGTATCAACATCATCAGTCCCTAACTTCATCAATAAAGTCAGCAGAACCAATGGCAAGCACAAAATCTCCATTTATGAACTAAAAACTGACAAAGGCAACATGGGTCTGATCAAAGACAATCTCTGCTTCCTGATCACCATAGCTTACCCTCTTCCTCCGCCACATTCTGACCTGCAACACCATCGCCAGCCTCATCATCACATTCCTCCTCCCGACCTCAGAATCATCAGCATCATCAACCTCAGTCTACTAGCATGGCATTTTCACACTTCTCTCCAATGCCACTGGCCCCCACTACCACCCACCCCTCACCCTCCCTTTCTCCTCATCCCCACGTCCTTCACAGTGGCTGTCCTCAGGTAATGGCTGACACAATGGGCTGCAGTAACAGAGCCAGCTACACCAAGGTAAATACAACGAGTGATGGTGGCTGAGGTAGCTACAGCCACAAGGACAACTACGGGCCTTTAATTTGAGGAAATAAGTGAGCAGCTGAAGCCGAAGAAAGGACAAAAATGGCAAAATTATCAGTCACAGCCACTGAGGTGGCAGCAGCTGCAAAGGCAGCCAAGATAGAGGAAGGAAAGTCCTAGCTGATGACCCCTGTATGGTAATGTTTATGAGGATTTTAAATAAGTGCCTATACAGAGAGCAGTTAGAAATAGTGCCTGGCACACGTTATATAAGTCCACTCTGTTACTGGAGTGAGATACACAATTAACTAACCATAAATGCAATGTGATAAACAATGTTAACAGGTATGTATACCACTTCTCCATAAGGCCGGGACCATGTCACCTCTGTATCCATGTATCCAGCATTGCACCTAACACATACACATGCTCACTCAGAAATGGCTATATGAAGGTCACAACATGTGTGTCGTGTATGATATTTTATGACCCAACTTAATAATAAATAGTAATGAATCTTTAGTGAAAGAAGCTAGGATCTTAGAAGATGCTGTACATAGTATTATAGCATCTGCTCTTTCCACATCCTGTCACTTTTCAGAAATGTTAGCAACAGCCAAGAGCTAGGCAGAGTGTACAGAAAGTGGGAAGCCAAGAGCAATAAGCCTAGACCATGAAGAAACATTAGCCCATACACTGTACACTGCCAGATACTTTTAAATTATGGCTTAAAGAGAATGACTCATTAAAGTCTCTTGCATATGTGGGTCTGCTTTTAGAAATAAGTTCCCAAATCTTCAGCCTTTATCCAAACAAGACTTTTCACTGATTTTATAGTAAAAACATACACGATACTTACCTCATCGGGTGGCTAGACAAATGAAGCATGATAGCAAGTGGGAAATCACCATGCACAGCATCTACTACATTAAAGGAACTCAAAAAATATTTGAAGCTAGAGAGGAAACACCACCTGGAATTCCTCCACATCGTGTTATAAGAAGAGGACAGGCTGGTGTACTCCGATTTCAATACCTTAACACATGCAGAGATGCTCTTCCAACATCAACAGTTTTAAAGGTACTGGTTTTGTTTCTCCGTTGCACAGCTGAGAGAAGGCAAGGGCTTTACAAACACAAGTGGCTAATTCTCACAATAATCCTCCCTCCAATGGAGGTTTCACTACTCCCATTTTACCCATAAAAGAATAGGAGTTAAGTACTTACCCAAGCCAGTGGAATCATCAGGAACCAGGACTTAAGATCTAACTAATTCCAAAGTCAGACAACTAACTAGTTCTGAGAAGAAAGAATGGTACAGAAATTTTTCCCAAAAGACATTCCTAAATGCACACTCAATTTATAAATCAGAAAATACATATATTATCAACTTTTCTCATTGCATAATCTTATGATGAAAGTGGAAAGCTAATTTCTAAAGCAAACAATAAAGGACATTAGAGATAGAGAACAAGTTTGGAAAAACTAGTATAGTTTCAGTAATAACATATCTCTACCACCTCCATAAGAATAGGAAATATAAAAAATCTATAATTCTCTATCTAAAAAAGTGGTAAATATATAGAAACAGTAACTAACCATCCAGGAGGCAAAAAACAAAATGGTTTTTAATTTCCAGATACTCACTATCAGACAGGATTTATCTACTAATTCCTTACCCAACTGGGATTTGGGGTGGGAGGACCTAAAAATCCTTTAGAGATGTTCTATCTAATTTATAGATAAAATTATTACCTGTTTCCACACCTGTGTCTCCTGAGTATGTCACCTCGTGAGGATCAATTATTCTTAAATTTCTCAGCTGAAAATCCTGGTGATTGGTCCTTAAGAAGAGAAAGAACAGGATGTTGCAGACTTTGACCACAGTTACGTGGCAAGGCTATGTCAGAGAGGACATCAACTTAAGTTAGGAGTTTCCTTATGTGAGTCTAAAGAACTCTCACCCCAACGTGGCAAGGGTAAGTCAGAGAAGCCATCAACTTGACTTAGCAGTTTTCTCATGAGTCAAAGCAACTCTCACCCCAGTTATCAGTGACAGAATAAAGAAAAGTTTCAGATAAAACTTGCAGGTGTTAAAAAAAAAATCATCAAGGCAGGTAAATCTACTTAGTTCTAGCATCTAGTTCATGAATTCTCTTCAGCTACATCAAATCTCTAATTAACTTGACTAAGAAGATTTTATTTCAAATCACTAATTTTTCACTTGAATAAGTTTTATTTGGTTCTTTTTCACATCTGCCTGTTCTTTCTGTATGGTGTTCTATTCTTTCACTTTGGTTTCTATTCCTTCTCTTATTGCCTTAATCATTTTAGGCCCTTATTTTATACTTTCTTTCAGAATTTCCATTAGAAAGTCCTGGGATAGTAATCCTCATGTTTGCTGGGTCTGCCGCCTCCCTCTCTTGGTGGCTCCTTCCGTGTGTAATTTATAATCTTTTATTAAGAGCTTATCTGCAGCAGAGACTATTTACCTGCAAAAATGAAATGTGTCCTGATTTATACAACATTAATATTGTTGTTTGCTTCTAAGATTAATTTTCACATTAATTTCTTAGCTAGAAGAACTGCACACAAGTTTCCAGTTTCCATATGGGGATAGTCTACTACTCTAGACCCCAGGCATAAGGCCTATATGTACATCTGACTGTGTTCCCAGGCTTAGGTCACCAGTGTACCGTTCAAGCTTTAAATTGCCTCTAAATTTCTGGCACTTGAAAATTTCTCTTTCTTTCAAGTTCATTCAGTCAACAAATATTTAATGAAACTCTTTCATAATCCATGCCCTATTCTAGACAAAACAGTGAACAAAAAGACAGCATTTCCTGACTGCAAGAAATTGACGCAGCACAGGGAAGGGGGGTAGGAAAGATAGGGAAGAGAAAGCAACAGACACAAAATGAGTAAACAATATGTCAGGTAATAAGTACGTTTTCTATGTAAAAAAGTGCATGTTCCTGGGCAAGGGGAAAAGCGTGTCAGGGATGTGAAGGGGAAGTGTTATTTCATATGGGGTAGCCAGAAAAGGCCTCTCTGATTACACATGGGTTTATACCACAGACCTAAAAAATGTAAGGAGGCAAGCCATGTAAATGGCTAAGGCAAGAACTTTCCAGAAAAGGTTACCAAGTGCAAAGGTCATAAGGCAGGTGCATGCCTGGTATACCCGAAGAAAAGCAAGAAGGCCAGAGCAGTGTATGTGAATAACAAAGGATGGTGAGGTGAGGGTTAGGAGACAATGTCAGGGAGGCACCAGGGAGCTTACTATAGGCTTATTGATTAAACTTGAAGAAAAGAAAAATCCTCAAGAGACAGAAATTTAGAGGCAATTTAAAGCTTGAATAGTACACTGGTAATTTAATTTCAGTTATGAAATTAAAGATAATTAAGTTAGAACTTAACCACATTTTTATGTGTCATAAATGAAGAGAGGTGCACATTAGCTCAGTGCACCACATGGCTAGAAACAGCAGACTGGACATTTTCACCACTCCAAGCCTGCTCTCATATTAACTGCTACTTTAGTTTTAATGGACAGAATACCATGTTCTTAACTGGAAAAACATATTCTTTCATTAAAAAGTCAGAAATTCTAATATCTCCTATAAATGTAAAAATCCTCAACAAAATCCTAGCAAACTGAACCCAGCAACAATATAAAAAGGATCACATACCATCACCAAATGAGATTTATCCCAAGAATACAAGGTTGGTTCAATAATCAGTTAATGTAATACATAATGTCAATAGAATAAAGAACAAAAACTATATGATCATCTCAACAGAAGAAAGGAAAAAAAGGGGCGGCGCCTGTGGCTCAGCGAGTAGGGTGCGGGCCCCATATGCCAAAGGTGGTCGGTTCAAACCCAGCCTCGGCCGAACTGCAAAACAGAAAAATAGCCAGGCGTTGTGGTGGGTGCCTGTAGTCCCAGCTACTCTGGAGGCTGAGGCAAGAGAATTGCCTAAGCCCAGGAGTTGGAGGTTGCTGTGAGCTGTGTGATGCCACGGCACCCTACGGAGGAGTGCGATAAAGTGAGACTCTGTCTCTACCAAAAAAAAAAAAAAGAAAGGAAAAAAGGATTTGACAAAATCCAGTACCACTACATGATAAAAGTACTAAGCAAACTAGAAGAGAAATTCCTCAACCCAACCAAGGGTATTACAAAATGCGCAGCTAACATCATTCTTAATGTTGAGAAACTGAATGCTTTCCCTTATGACAGGAAAGTCTACACTTGCTATTTCTATTCACATAGTACCAGAGGAAAAGAAAATGAAAGAAAAGACTTCCAGATTAGAAAAGTAAAACTATTTCCATTTAAAATGGAAATTACCTTGAATACAGATAATCCTGAAGAATCCACAAAAAAAAAAAAAAAAAAAGAAAAAATAGAACTCACAAATGAGTTCATGAATATAGGACATAAAATCAACATAATTTTGTTCATTTTATTTTTATACCCCTGCAATGAACAATCCAAAAATGAAATCAAGAAAAGTTCATTTATAATTGCATCAAAAATAATTAGAAATAAATAAATTTAACAAAAGAAGTGCAAAATATATACTATGAACTAAAAAAGATTACTGAAAATAACTAAAGAACACCTAAATAAATGAAATATATTCCAGGTTCATGGGAAGATTTAATATTGATAAGATGGCACTTTCTCAAATTGAGAAAGAACATATTCCCTACCAAAATCCTGCTGACTTCTATGCAGAATTTGACACAGACATCCTAAAATTCATATAGAAATGCCCCAGAATAGCCAAAATAATCTTGAAAAAGAACAACTCACCTGCCCCAATTTCAAAATAAATACAAAACTACAGTAATCAAGATATTGGCATAAAGATAGGCTTATAAATCAATAAAGTAGAATTGAAGTCCAGAAATAAAGCCTTACATTTATTGTGAATTTATTTTTGAGAAGGGTGCCAAGACCATTCAAGGGGGCAAGATAGTCTGTCTCTTCAACAAATAATACCGGGACAATTGGATATCTACATATAAAAAGTTGAACCTACCTCACACCATATACAAATATCAACTCAAAATGGATCACACACAAATATGACAGCTAAACCATAAAACTCATTAAAAAAAACATAGCCAGGCAATGTGGTGGGCTCCAATAGTAGCTACTTGGGAGGTTGAGGTAAGAGAATCTCCTAAGCCCAAGAGCTGGAGGTTGTCGTAAGCTGTGACGCCACAGCACTCTACAGAGGATGACAAAGTGGGACTCTGTCTCTAAAAAAATAAATAAATAGCCCTCACTCACTGCCAACAACCCGACAGGCCCCGCGCACGGCTTGCCGCTGCACTGCAGAATTGCTTCTATTACCCACAGTTCTTCTCCAGATAAAACCAGTGGTCCAGGGCACTGGCTCCCCATCTCACTCAGGCTTATGCCAAAGATGTAAAATTTGGTGCAGATGCCCGAGCCTTAATGCTTCAAGGTGTAGACCTTTTAGCCAATGCTGTAGCTGTTACAATGGGGCCAAAGGGAAGAACAGTGATTATTAACAGAGTTGCGGAAGTCCCAAAGTAACAAAAGATGGTGTGACTGTTGCAAAGTCAATTGACTTAAAGGATAAATATAAAAATATTGGAGCTAAACTTGTTCAAGATGTTGCCAATAACACAAATGAAGAGGCTGGGGATAGTACCACCACTGCCGGTGTGTTGGCACGGTCTATTGCCAAGGAAGGCTTTGAAAAGATTAGCAAAGGTGCTAATCCAGTGGAAATCAGGAGAGGTAGGAGTCTCTTTGTTGTCATTACATTGTTCTAATGTTCAGTGTTCCAAAATAAGGCATTGATTCCTTGCACCCTAGGAAATTGTCTATTATTTTAGGAAGTTGATTCTTCTCTAATTATTCCTAAAAAAAAAAAATTTGTTTTTTTGTTTTGAGACAGAGCCTCAAACTTTCACCCTGGATAGAGTGCTGTGGCATCACAGCTCACAGCAACCTCCAGTTCCTAGGCTCAAGCGAGTCTCCTGCCTCTATCTCCCAAGTAGCTGGGACTACAGGTGCCTGCCACGACACCTGTCCATTTTTGGGTTGTGGCCATCATTATTGTTAGGTGGCCCGGGCTGGATTCTAATCTGCCAGCTCAGGTGTACGTGGCTGGTGCCTTAGCCGCTTGAGCCACAGGCGCTGAGCCTTTTTTTTTTTTAAGGCACAGTCTTAATCTGTTGGTCTGGATAAAGAGTTGTGGCATCATAGTTCACAGCAACCTCAAACTCCTGGGCTTAAGCAATCTTCTTGCCTCAGATTCCTGAGTAGCTAGGACCACAGGTGCTGTCTACAATGCCCAGCTATTTTTTTTGTTCTATTTTTAGTAGAGTTGGGGTCTTCCTCTTGGCTCAAGCTGGTTTCAACTCCTGAGTTCTAGCAATCTAGCGTCCCAAAGTGCTAGGATTATATGAACCCCCTGACTTGATCTCCAAAAAAAACCTTTAACTGGCGTTTTCCTTGAGCAGATTGAATGAATGCCTGATTATAATGGGCACTGTGCTAGATGTTAAGGAGAAAAAGTACGACTAAAACATGCCTGGCCCCTACCTTGCCAAGAAGATAACAATGTACCGTGTACCTTGAAAATAGTAAACTTGTAGTGATAGAGCAGAGAGATTTTATTTTAGTTTTATAGAAAGGCTAAGCAAGAAACTAGAATGTTCAGGATGTTAGAAAGCAGTGTTTTCCAATGTTTTCTTCAGTTTTTGTAACATTTTCTCTCTTTTTTCCTTTTGTTTAAGATGGAGTCTCACTCTGTTGCCCTAGGCTAGGGTGCCGTGGCATTGTCATAGCTTACAGCAATCTCAAACTCTTGGGCTAAAGTGATTCTCTTGCCTCAGTCTCCCAAGTAGCTGAGAATACAGGCATATGCACTATGCCTGGCTAATTTTTCTATTTTTTTAGTAGAGATGAGGACTTGTCCTTGTTTAGACTAGTCTCTGACTCCTGGGTTCAAACAGTCCTCACACAGTGCTAGGATTATAGGCAAGAGTCACTTCACTCATCCAGTGCTTTTTTTCCTTAAAGTACATGCCATGTTATTGGTTTGTGTTTTGTTTATTGCTTGTTTTCTTCAGAACAAGGATGTAATTTTCTTTTTTTTGAGACAGAGCCTCAAGCTGTCACCCTGGATAGATTGCCGTGGCATACAGCTCAAAGCAACCTCCAATTCCTAGGCTCAAGCGAGTCTCTTGCCTCTGCCTCCCAAGTAGCTGGGACTACAGGCGCCCGCCACAACGCCCGGCCATTTTTTTGGTTGCAGCCATCATTGTTTGGCAGGTCTGGGCTGGATTTGAACCCTCCAGCTCAGGTATACGTGGCTGGCACCTTAGCCCGTTGAGCCACAGGCGCCGAGCTTAGGATGCAAATTTTATTTATTTTTTTGAGACAGATTCTCATTTTGTCACCCTCAGTAGAGTGGTATTTTAGGTCACAGCAACCTCAAACTCTTAAGCTCAAGCGATCCTCTTGTTTTAGTCTCCTGAGTAGCTGGGACTACAGTTGCCTTCCACAACACCTGACTTTTTTTTTTTTTTTTTTTTTGAGACAGAGCCTCAAGCTGTCACCCTGGATTGAGTGTTGTGGCATCACAGCTCACAGCAACCTCCAGTTCCTGGGCTCAAGCAAATCTCCTGCCTCTGCCTCCCAGGTAGCTGGGACTACAGGTGCCCGCCACAATGCCCGGCCATTTTTTGGTTGCAGCCGTCGTCGTTTGGCGGGTCCGGGCTGGATTCGAACCTGCCAGCTCAGGTGTATGTGGCTGGCGCCTTAGCCTGTTGAGCCACAGGCGCCGAGCCAACCTGACTATTTTTTAGAGACAGGGTCTTACAGTTTCTTAGGCTGCTCTCAAACTTGATCGTGCTGGTCTTGAACCTGTGACCTCAGACCACTGTGCCAAGTCTTTAGGCTGCAATTTATAAAGATTGGTCCTGCCAGGCACGGTGGCTCACACACCTGTAATCCTAGCTCTCTGGGAGGCATAGGCAGGTAAATTGCTTGAGCTCATGATTTCCGGACCAGCCAGTGTAAAAGTGAAACCCCAGCTCTACTAAAAATAGAAAAACTGAGGCAAGAGGATCCCGTGATCCCAAGAGTTGGAGATTGCTATGAACTATGACGCCACAATACTGTACCCAGGGCAACAGCTTGAGACAGAAAATAAAATAAATAAATAAAAGATTTGGTCCTCAGGATGAGCTTCATGGGAAAGTAGATGTAGGTTCTAGTCCTGCTTTGTCATTTGTTAACTATTGGTGGAATTTCTAAATAAGTGTAGGGTATGATATTGTCCAAACTAGGATGCTTGAGAATAAAGAGAGGGTGCTATTAATAATATTGGCTGGGCTCGGTGGCTCACACCTGTACTCCTAGCATGCTGGGAGGCCAAGTAGGGTTGATTGCTTGAGTTCAGGAAGGAGTTCCAGAACACTCTGAGCAAGAGTGAGACTCCGTCTTTAAAAAAGTAGCTGGGCATAGTGGTGGGCACCTATAGCCCAGCTACTTGAGAGGCTGAGACAAGAGGATCACTTGAGTCCAAGAGTTTGAGGTTGCTGTGAGCTATGATGCTATGGCACTCTAGCCAGGAGCCACAGTGAGACTGTCTCAAAAAAAACCCAATAATAATTTTGGTATCCCGGGCATATTTTTATTGATATGTATGTCATTATCCTGTCTATTTCATTGTTAAAGGTCCAAATGAGTACATCATGTTAAAAGCAGTTTCCTAAATCATCAGCATTAATTTGGTTATCAAGAGTATTCGAGCCAGGCGTTGTGGCAGGTGCCTGTAGTCCCAGCTATTCGGGAAGTTGAGGCAGGAGAATCACCTAAGGCCAGGAATAGGTTGCTGTGAGCTGTGGCGCCATGGCATGCTATAGAGGGCAATAAAGGGAGACTCTGTCTTTCTTTTTTTTTTTTTTTTTTTTGAGACAGAGCCTCAAGCTGTCACCCTAGGTAGAGTGCCGCAGCATCACAGCTCATAGCAACCTCCAACTCTTTGGCTCAAGCGATTCTCCTGTCTCTACCTCCCAAGTAGCTGGAACTACAGGCGCCCACCACAGTGCCCAGCTATTTTTTGGTTGCAGCTGTCATTGTTGTTTGCTGGCCCAGGCTGGCTTGGAACCCGCTAGCTCAAGTATATGTGGCTGGCGCCTTAGTCACTTGAGCCACAGGCACCGAGCCAAACTGAGAGATACAGTGTGTTTAAGGCTTTTTTTTTTTTTTTTTTCCCAGTCAAATTTAGCAGTGGGGTTTTTTTTTTTTTTGAGACAGAGCCTCAAGCTGTCACCCTGGATGGAGTGCTATGGCATCACAGCTCACAGAAACCTCTTAATTCCTGGGCTTACCTGAGTCTCCTGCCTCCACCTCCCAAGTAGCTGGAACTACAGGCGCCCACCACAGTGCCCAGCTATTTTTTGGTTGCAGCTGTCATTGTTGTTTGCTGGCCCAGGCTGACTTGGAACCCACTAGCTCAAGTATATGTGGCTGGCGCCTTAGTCACTTGAGCCACAGGCACCGAGCCAAACTGAGAGATACAGTGTGTTTAAGGCTTTTTTTTTTTTTTTCCCAGTCAAATTTAGCAGTGGGGTTTTTTTTTTTTTGAGACAGAGCCTCAAGCTGTCACCCTGGATGGAGTGCTATGGCATCACAGCTCACAGAAACCTCTTAATTCCTGGGCTTAC
>CAUYON010002729.1:0-21703 GCA_963573935.1 Arctocebus calabarensis | reverse complement strand
CAAATGAGTTTTGTTTTGGGATTTTTTTTTGAGACAGAGTCTTACTTTGTTGCCCTTGGTAGAGTGCTGTGGCATCATAGCTCACAGCAACCTCAAACTCTTGGGCTCAAATGATCCTCTTGCCTCAGTCCCAAGTAGCTTAGGATTACAGGCACCCGCCACAACACCTGGTTATTTTTTATTATTTATTTATTTATTTATTTGAGACAGAGCCTCAAGCTGCCACCCTGGATAGAGTGCCGTGGCATCACAGCGCACAGCAACCTCCAATTCCTGGGCTCAAGCGAGTCTCCTGCCTCTGCCTCCCAAGTAGCTGGGACTACAGGTACCTGCCACAACGCCTGGCCATTTTTCGGTTGCAGCCGTCGTTGTTGTTTGCAGGCCCGGGCTGGATTCGAACCCGCCAGCTCAGGTGTACGTGGCTGGTGCCTTAGCCGCTTAAGCCACAGGCGCCGAGCCAAATGCTACAATTTTATCTTCAGATACCTAAAGTACAGAAACACTGTACATGTGTATAAGGATATTCACTGAAGCACTATTTATTAGAAAAGAAGCTGAAAATCTAAAATAGCAGAAGGGCATATAAATGCTATGAAATAGTATGGACAGCATAAAAACGAATAAGGTAAATCTAACAAATCACACTATTAACTGGAAAAAAAGCATGCTATAGAACAATATCTGTGGTGAGAAACTTTTTTTGGAGACAGGGACTCATTCTGTCATTGCCCAGGCTTGCAGACAGCAACAACACCATAGCTCATTGCAACCTCAAAATCCTAGGTTCAAGCAATCCTTCTGCCTCAGCTTCCCAAGTAAATGGACTACTAGTGAGCACAACTATGCCCGGCTAATTTTTCTAGTTTTTGTAAGAGACTGGGGTTTCCCTATGCTCAGGCTAGGTACCATGAAACATTTAAAATACCACTTATATTTCCTATGACTACAATGTAGATCTTTATGATAAAATAGGGGGAAAAAACATTCTGAAAGTGCACACACACATGCACTCTTACACCAAAATGACAACTGCCTCAGACTGAGGGAATAATAGAGAATCAGCATTAGCAAAACTGTCAAATAGGACTTTAGTCTTACCCATAATGTTTTAAGTTTTTGCATGGTGATAAAAAATAATTTTAACAGAAGTAAAAGTGAACAACTTGTTCCCCCATAGTCATCCCTGTCTCAGTAAACGTCAACTCCATTTACTCAAGCCCCAGTCCTGACAGTCTTCTCTTTTCAGGCTTCACATTAAAAAAATAATAAAAATTTTTGGCTCAGTGCCTGTAGCTCAGCGGCAAGGGTACCAGCCACATACACTGGAGCTGGCGGGTTCAAATCCAGCCTGGGCCTGCCAAACAACAATGAAAACTACAACCAAAAAATAGCCAGACGCTGTGGTGGGCACCTCCCAGCTACTTGGGAGGCTGAAGCAAGAGAATTGCTTAAGCCCAGGAGTTTGAGGTTGCTGGGAGCTGTGACGCTACGGCACTCTACCCAGGGTGATATAGAGAGACTCTGTCTCAAAAAACAAACAAACAAACAAACAATTTTTAAAAACCTGCAATCCTATCACCTCTCTTCAAAATATATTGAGAAACAAAATTATTCTCTCTATGTCTACAACTAATAACCCTGGCCCAAGTACCATCATCTATCTATCACCTTGGCTTTTGTAACAGATTCCTAAGTGGAATGCTAGTT
Source organism: Arctocebus calabarensis (assembly GCA_963573935.1). Taxonomy (NCBI): domain Eukaryota; kingdom Metazoa; phylum Chordata; class Mammalia; order Primates; family Lorisidae; genus Arctocebus; species Arctocebus calabarensis. The sequence goes on along the minus strand of CAUYON010002729.1, from coordinate 19,996 downwards.
TTATGTTTCCTGCAGAAGCTAGAGTTAGTTAGCCTTTCAAAAACCTAAGTGTGATCATGTCACTCCTCTGCTTAAAAAACCTTCCACATGGTCTCTCATCTCACATGGCAATTTCCAAGATCACTATTATATTATAGCCTAAAAGCCTTATATGATCTGCACGCCTTCACCACCAACTTTTCTAACCCATTTGGTTCCACTTTCTCAGTTTTAGTCGCATTATGATACTTGCTGTTCCTTGAAAATGCCAAATACACTCCTATCTTAAGACCTTAGTCCTTACTATTCCCTCCACTTAGAATGACATTCCTCAGTCCTTCTTATGGCTCTGTCCCTCACTTCTTTCAAGTCTTTGCTCAGATGTCAGCTTTCCAGAGAGGATTTCCATAATCATCCATGTAAAAATAACATCCTACTCCCTCTCCATGCCCTGCAGCTTAGTAAATTTTAAGCAAACAATGGTAGCCTCTAAAACAGCAAAATATTGTGTTTTCATAGCTGTCACCTAACCTTAAGGGTTCATTAAATGTCAGAGCCACTGTTGAGAGAAAGTAGCAAAGGAAATGTTGCTTCTTTCTGCTTCTGATCCACAGATATTTTGAAAGCCAATCTAATAGGTAGAGAATAAAGAATTACAAGGTAAAGTATAACGTGACTAGAGTATTAGAAACATAACTTGAGAAGTTAATACATAAGATTTCAAAGCATCAGGGGGGCCAAAAAAATGTACACACCTTTTAAGAGATGTTATACCTATGTATTACTTTTGAAGTTGAATTGAATTATGGTAGCAATCAAATGAATGCGAGTGTCACTATGCGACAGGCATGAACAGGACAGCTTTTCCTCTTACAACATGTATACATTCTTTTGGCACCCTCTGTAGTTCTTCTAGTGACTGACTGGCTTACATACATGCCTAAAACCAAGTGTACTAGAATGCACTTCTCTTGATACACATTTGTGCTATCCAATATGGTTACTGTTCAATACAGCAGTCACTTGTGCTAAGTGAGCACTTGAAATGTGGCTAGTCAGAAGTGAGATTACAAAGACAGTAAGAGCAAAAGAATGAAAATATCTCAATAATTGTTTATCTTGATTACATGTTGAAATGATGATATTTTAAATAGTATTAGGATAAATAAATTATAAAATAATTTCCCCTTTCCCCTATTTCTTTTTACTTTAATGTGTGAGCAAGAAAATTAAAAATTACACATTTTGTTTGCATTGTATTTCTATCAGACAGCACTACTTAAAATACCAGCATATTTGTCCTTAAGAGTTTTCACTCTAAATTTATAAATAAATCTTATTTACTTTCATCTCCCGATAACTGTAGTAAAAATACTGTACTGTGAAATGTAATAAATTTTTAATAGCCATCCAGCTTAAGAGATTTCATTAGCCCTATCCTGGGTAATTAAAGCACACATTTAATTTTAAAACCATTTAAATGTCTGTCAAGCCATGGCAGGTAAGGACATGGTTATCTGTAAGTTTGAGGGCTAATGGGTAACCTCTCAGTCTTCCCCAACTCCCTGACATCTAGTGTCGGTTCTCAGCAACTCTGAGAAGGCAGTGGTACCAGTGATTCTTGACTATTAAAATTAATCTTGGGAACTCAGTCTTCACTGAGTTACTGCCTCTCCATAGCATCTGAATCTAAGGTCCATCATCTCCTTCACCCCAACTTACAAATTCCAGAGATATTTTACTTTTCCCTTTTCTTCCTCTCTATGTTCTCTCATTTACCAGTGTCTATGATTATTCTTTAAATGTTTCTAGTATCTACTCCTTTGTGTATAAGTTTAACCTAACTCTGGTTCAGATACCCTTGCCTACAATATTGCCACAGGCCCTTCATAGTTCCCTCTCATGGTATTTTACTCCTTAAATGTAAAGTCCATGAGGGCAGGGGTATTCTGTTCACTCCTTTCCCTAGTACCACTAGACAATGCTGAGCACACAGCAGGAGTTCAATTAATATTTGTTAAATGGCTGGGCACAGTGGCTCATGCCTATAATCCTAACACTTTGGGAGGCTGAGGCAGGAGGATCCCTTGAGCCCAGAAGTTTGGGACCAACCTGAGCAAGATCCTGTCTTCACTAAAAATATAAAAATTAAGCTGGGCAAAACTAGCCAAGTGTTGTGGCAAGTGCCTATAGTCCCAGCTACCTCGGAGGTTGAGACAGGTGGATCACTTGAGCCCAGGAATTTGAGGTTGCTGTGAGCTAGGCTGATGCCACAGCACTCTCTCCTGGGCAACAGATTGAGTTTCTGTCTCAAAAAAAAAAAAAAAAAAAAAAAGACAATTTGAACCACACATGATTATTAATCTTATTCATTCTCCGTTCAAAACTTTAATGAAATTCTCTTGCCTACAGACCTACTTAAATCCATCCACAATCTCAACCAAGGCACATTTAAATTCAGCAAACTGCTATTCTCATAATCTTTTTAATACTCACATATATATGCACATCTGTCTTAATACCCTTGCTCATGCTGTTCCTTCTGTCTGGAATATTCTCTTTCTTGCTAAGTTTTGAAATTCATTAATCCCTGAAAGCCCAGCTTATTATACTGCCTCCTCATAGCAATCTTTTCAAACAACCCTGATTGAAGATAGCTCTTCTTACAGAGCATTTATGTCTATAGTGCTCATTTGATGATTTAACATATATGCCCCTTACCCTTTGTTTTATTGTTATATTATTGTGCAAATTATTTTTTCATATGCACATCATGCCTTCTAATTAGACTTTCAATAACTGAACTGCAAGAAGTCTTATAAATTCTCAATGTGCCAGGCAGTAGCTTCAGAATCATACTCTAGGATGACTAGAAAAAGTGTGTCAACAGTAGAAGTAGACCTTTAAATCCTATTCCCCTCCCCTAAGCGGCAACAAACAAGAAATCTCCACCAAGAATATCTTTCCTGTCTTGGCACCCATAGCTCAGTGGTTAGGGTGCCAGCCATGTACACCAAAGATGGTGGGTTCGAACCTGGCCTGAGTCTGCTAAATAACAATGACAACTACAACAAAAAATAGCTGGGTGCTGTGGCGAACACTTGTAGGCCCAGCTACTAGGAGGCTGAGGCAAGAGAATCACCAAAGCCCAAGTGTTTCAGGTTGCTGTGAGCTGTGACACCACAGTACTCTATTGAGGGCAACATAGTAAAAGTCTGTCTCAAAAAAAAAAAAAAAAAAGGAATTTTTCTTCCATTAAAAAAATTAATGTTTATAGGCCGGGTGTGGTGGCTCACGCCTATAATCTGAGAGGCAGAGGCAAGAGGATCACTTGAGGTCAGGAATATGAGACCAGTTTGAGCAAGGGCGAGATCCCATCTTTACTAAAAATAGTAAAATTTGGATTGGCGCCCGTAGCACAGTGGTTAAGGTGCCAGCGACATACAACGAGGGTGGCGGGTTCTAACTCGGCCTCTGCCAACTAAAAAACTGCAACCAAAAAATAGCTGGATATTGTGGCGGGTGCCTGTAGTCCCGCCTACTTGGGAGGCTAAGGGAAGACAATTGCTTAAATCCAAGAGTTGGAGGGTGCTGTGAGTTATGACACCACGGCACTCCACCAAGGGTGACATACTGAGACTCCGTCTAAATAAATAAATAAATAAAAATAAAAATAGTAAAATTAGGCAGGCATAATAGCTGGCTCCTGTAGTCCCAGCTACTCGAAGGCTGAGGCAGGATTGCTTGAGCTCAGAAACTTGAGGTTGCTATGAGTTAGTCTGAGGACCGGGCACTCTAGCTAGGGCAACAGATCAAGCCTCTGTTTCAAATAAACAAACAAACAAAAAAATTAATGTTTGTACCAGACATGATGGTATGCACTTGCAGTGTCAGCTATTCAGTAGGTTGAGGTAGAAAGATGACTAAAGCCCAGGAATTCAAATCTAGCCTGGGCAATACAACAAGATCCCATCTCTAAAAACAGAAAATAAATAAATTAAATAAAATAAAATATTAAAAATAAATAATTAATTAAATGTTTACAAATCCAAAAATACTAACTTTTGAACAAGTAATATATAAAGTATAAAAATAAGAGATCACATAGTCAGTATAGCAAGCAGACAGCCCTCAGAATGGGAGAAATTATTTACAAGTTATGCCTCTGACAAAGGCTTAATAACCAGAATACGTAGAGAACTTCAACGTATTTGTAAGAAAAAAACCTTGCTCACTTTTTAAAATTCCCGTTTACTATGTTCCTTAAACTATGTCTTAATCAGAATCCATTCTTCATATCGCTTTCTTAAATTTTGCCTTCATTACTCTAGATTTTTTTCCTTCTATTTATTAACTGAGCTTTTGTAATATAGTACTTCTAAGATTGCTCTTCTCTGAGATCTTTCATCTTTTCTTTTATCTCATAAAGGTAACTACTTCCTTACATTTTTGGATTCAAAGAGAATAATGTCATGATTTTCATCTGCTCTGTTTTTTACATAAGTTTATGGGGTATGAATAATTATGTTACATGCATAGATTGCATAGTGGTGAAGTTATAGCTTTTAGGGTATCCATTACCCAAATAATGCACATTGTACTTTTTAAGGAATTTCTCAACATCCCCCTCTCCTACCGCCTCACCCTTCAGTATAAAACTCCACTGTCTACCATTCCACACTCATTGTCCTTAAGTACACATTATTTAGCTCCTCTCATGGGAAAATGGGGTTATTTGTCTTTCTGTGTCTGACTTGTTTCACTTAAAATCATAGCCTCCAGTTCCCCCTATATTGCTGCAAAAGATATGCTTTCATTGTTATTATGGCTAAATAGTATTTTGTTGTACATACACATCACATTTTCTTCATCCAAACATACATTAATGGACATTTAGGTTGATTCCATATCTTTTCTATTGTAAATAGTGCTGCAGTAAACATATAAGTGAACTCTTCTTTTCTGGATCCCAGGAAGAGGATCCAATGCTGACCTTCATCACCTACGTGGGGCTGGGCCTCTCTCTGCTGTGCCTCCTCCTGGCAGCCCTCACCTTCCTCCTGTGCAAGGCCATCCAGAACACCAGCACCTCACTGCACCTGCAGCTCTCCATCTGCCTTTTCCTAGCCCACCTCCTCTTCCTCACGGCAATTGACCAAACCAAACCCAAGGTACCAACATTGTCCCAGAGGACTTCCTGCTGTGCCCCCAGGGAATGCAGAGTTCATGGAGCAATGTTGCTGCATGACTTTGATATCCAAAGGAAATTCCAGTGGAAGGTGGGCAAAAGAGCATTGTTTGGTGGAAGGGGCAAGTAGCTACTCTGGTACCTGTTCTTTCTTATCAGATAATGACAAAGTAACAGCAAAGTCCTAGGGAAGTCCTCACCTGCAGAAATCCTCTTATGACTCTTCTCCCCAGGTGCTTTGCACCATCATCGCGGGGGCCCTACATTATCTCTACTTGGCCTCCTTCACCTGGATGCTGCTGGAAGGCCTGCACCTCTTCCTCACTGCACGGAACCTGATGGTGGTCAGCTACTCCAGTGGGAGCAGAGTCATGAGGAGGCTCATGTTCCCTGTGGGCTATGGAGTCCCAGCTGTGATTGTGGCCATTTCTGCAGCATCCAGGCCTCACCTTTATGGAACACCTGCCCAGTAAAGGCAAATTCCAGTCACCCCCACCTTTTCCAGCATGTGCACATCCAGCACTAAACCAACATAGCACTTCATTTTCACTAGAATGGAATATGACAGGCAGAGAAAAGCAAACTAACCACTCCAACTTCTTCCTGGTAGAAGACTGTATTAATTATGGTGACTGTTTTTAAATCCTTAAGACTTAACTAATTTAAATGTTAATAATATATTGGGTTAATAATTATATATAATATCAATCACATATCACATTAATAATTCAATATTAATATATTAATTATGATTATAGAATTATAATTATACATTATTATAGAATTATAATATGTTACTATATATTAGTATAATGTTACATGTTATGTTAATACAGGGTAGACATAAAGTTTGTGTGCAATTTAAATATTGAACTGTATGTCCACCCTGTATATATAATTACAATATTGTATAATGAGATGATAGTTCTTGTTGATCTTTTGAAGTTATAGTTTTGTTTTGTTTTTGGAGACAGACTTTCATTCTGCCACCCAGGCTAGAGCCCAGTGCCATCACCATAACTCACTGCAGCCTCAAACTCCTGGGCTCAAACCATCCTCCTGCCTCAACCTCTTGAGTAACTGAAACTACAGGCATGTACCACTATGCCAAACTGATTTTTCTATCTTTAGTACAGATGGGGGTCTCCTTCTCACTCAGGTTGGTCTCAAACTCTTGATCTCAAGCAATTCTCCCATATTGACCTCTAAGTGCTAGGAGTATAGGCCTGAATAACTGTGCCTGGGTGATCCTTCAGACTTAATTGTTTTAAATGTAATGAATTATAGTAATGATTACACATTAATTTCATTGCTATATTTTATGTATTAGTAAGTGTATAATGACATAATTTTAATTGCATTAATTGAGAGGACTGTTTTAAATCATCTAGAAAATAGAAGCTGGAATGTAAGGATGGTTTTGGTTTGTGTCCTCTACTTCTCTCTACTAGGTGTAAAAGAAGTGAAAGATGATTTATATAATGAAATGATTATTACCAGAGACAAGATTTATAAAAATACAAGCCTTCGGGACATACCATCACTGTCCCAAACATTTTACACATATTAGCTCAAATCACCCTCCCCTCAATTCCAAGGTAGAAACTAGTATTATGCCAATTTCAGCAAGGAGGAAACTGAAACACAGGGAAACTGATACCCCCGGAGCACACATCTAGACAGTGACAGAGCTGGGATTTGAACCCGGGCAGCTGTATCTAGCGCTCACACTGAAAACATTCTCTACTACTGATAAAATTAATGTTCACCTAATGCTACGAGGCTCAGCCAGCTGGCCTCCCTAGATATTTTAGTACAGAGACTAGCAAACTTTGTAAAGAGTTGCCTGATAAATATTTTCTGTGTTGTGGGCCATATAGTCTCTGCTGCAACTACTCAACTCTGCAGTTGTAGGACAACATGTAAAGGAACAAGTGTAACTAAGTTCTAACAAAACACTGACAAAATCAAAGGCAGTTCAGCATTCTCTTCTTCCTGCCAGATCCATCAAACCCTCTCCATGTTCCTCACCCCACCCCCGCTCGTTCACACCTCCCTCACTTGGGATCAATTTCCAATGCTGACATCTCTATCAATGAGGCCTTAAATTACTGGCTTTGTTTTGTCAGACACCTGACCTGTGACCATCCAAGTGCCCATACTGTCACAAGAGATAAATGACATAAGGCACGTAACTCCTGCCTGAGCTCTGTGTTGGGCTTAGCATTAATTTTTGAATTTCTTACTCTTTTCTTTCCTGTACTAACATTGTTTACCATATCTACACCAATTCATCTTTCATATCTCAGCTTAAACACAACTTGCTCAGGGAAATCTTCCCAACAATCTCATTCTCCTACACTCCAGACTAGGTTATAGAATAAGCTACATATTCTCATAGTTCCTCATGCTTTGATCATAAAAGTCATCATCTTGATTGCTTCCTTGTCTACTTATTGGCCTTCTCCACAGCCATGAAGACTGAGATGAGTCTATCTCACTCTTATTTGAATCTTTGAAGCCATTCACATATCTGGCATTGAGAAAATACTCAATATTTGTCAAAAAAAATCATGTATTAATTTATCAAATCTTTATCCACAGGAACCATTATATCCTCTTTTATTTTTGATGAATTGGCAATTTTTTTTAATTTTTATTAAATTATAATTGTGTACATTGGTGCAATCATGGGGCACAATGTGCTCACTTTATATACATTCTGAAATATTTTCATTGAACTATTTAACATAGCCATCATGGTCTTTTAATCACTATATGAAAACATTTATATTCTACATTTAGTAATTTTCACCTGTACCCTTCTAAGATGCACCGAATTAGCAATTTTTAACTATATATTTATGAGATATGCAGAGGTATTATGATTAATGAATGTATGTGGAATAATTAAATCAAGCTAATTGGCTTATACACCACATCAAATACTTATTATTTTTGTAATGAGTATTTGAAATTTACTCTGTAAGTAATTTTAAAATATACAGTATACTATTACTAACTGTGTTTTCCACACTGTACACTAGATCTCAAAAAAAACACCTTATTCCAGCCAGGGGTGGTGGCTCACACCTATAATCCCAGCACTCTGGGAGGCCTTGGTGGGAAGATTGTTTGAGCAAAAGTGAAACCCCATCTCTACTAAAAATAGAAAACAATAGCCAGACCTGGTGGTGTGCTCCTGAAGTCCCAGATACTTAGGAGGCTGAGGCAGCAGGATCACTTGAGCCTAGGAGTTTGAGGTTGCAGTGAGCTATGACGAAGCCACTGCACTCTACCCTGTACCAAAGGGGGAAAAAACTTTATTTCTCCTGTCTAACTAACTCCTTTAACCATCTGAATACTATTCCATTGTGAGGCCAAGTTCAGTGGCTCACGCCTATAATCCCAGCATTCTGGGAGGCTGGGCTGGAAAAGTCCCTTGAACTCAGGAGTTCAAGATCAGACTGAGCAAGAGTTAGACCCTGTCTCTACAAAAAATAGGAAAAAAGTTGGGTGTGGTGGCACATGCCTGTAGCCTGTAGTTCCAGCTACTCAAGAGGCTGAAGCAGAAGGGTTGCTTAAACCCAGGAGTTTTAGGTTGAAGTGAGCTGTGATAACATGACCCACTCTACCCAGGGTACCTGAGCACAACTCTAACTCAAAAAAAAAAAATTCTATGACATATATGTACCACATTTTTTTACTTATTCATCTGTTGGACATTTAGGTTGATTTTATATCTTGGCTATTGGGAATAGTGCCATAAGGAACACAGGAGTACAGACATCTCTTGATTAAACAGATTTCAAATATTTTAGATAAATAGGTTAATATATTCTTGAACATTTTTCCAACTCTCTCTCTCTCTCTTAGGTGCTGGTTTCACACACACAAAGGGTTTATATGGGCTTTCCTTGGATCCATCTGTGCCATCTTCTCTGTGAGTGAAGGATGCCAGAGTATCCTTACCCAGCTGAGAGTCATAACAAAAGCAGGAGTATAAAAAGGGTGGCAGGCAAGATGACCAATCATCCCAGTTTTCCAGAACTACAGAGCTTTCCAGGATGCAGAATTTCAGCTTCAACACCAAGACTGAGGAATTTCGTAGGATGTGGGATTTTCAGTGCTAAAATGGAGGAAATCCCGTGAAAACTGGGACAAATTGGTGACCCTAGTCACAGGACAAGAATGTGCCCAAGTTACTGAGTATTTGATCTTGTTTTCTGTGACCTCTGTGACATGCTAGGTTAAACGTTGGACGGGCTGGGAGGAAGGTTTTGCAAATGTGGAATTTACTCAATATGCCTTGTGGGATTTCTGCAGATTAATTTGGTTTTGTTTCTGATGACCTTCTGGATTTTGAAAAACAAGCTCTCCTCACTCAACAGTGATGTGTCCACCCTCCAAAACACAAGGTGAGATGGAACAGAGGGTCCATTCCACCTCATACAAAGCACGGACCAGGAGCAAAGCATATGGACACAACTTCCTGATGTCCTTTTACACAGAGGGATTCTAAGGGAGCACAGAGAATAAAGAAGTGCAGCCACACCTCCCTAGTAGCCAGCTCCGTTGCTGTTTTCTATTGCCATAAAAACAAGAGACATTCCATCATTCTTTTTTTTTTTTAATGTTGTGGATTAATTGAGGGTACAAGAAACCAGGTTACACTGATTGCATTTGTTAGGTTAAGTCCCTCCTACAATTGTGTCTTGGGGACAAGAATCTTGACACAATCATGAGACACCCTCAACTGTGAAGAGAGTTGACTTTGCTCAAATAAGGAGGGACTATATAGCACTATCACAAAGACCCAAAGAATATTTTCTTAATGAAACACTTAGGAAATTACATAACTGCTCTCAGATCCTCTGTGCCCTTTCACTCCCCACACCTTCATGCAATCTCTTCCCATACCTAAGCAACTGTCATGTTCAGGTTTACAAAACCTATTATCATGCAAGCTCATCCTGTCCTACATGGATAGTGTGGGACATCTTCTAAGAGATTGGGTGTCTTGCTTTTTTCAACTTTGCACATATAAATGTCCCCTCTTCTAGGCAAAGTATGCTCTAGGTCTGTTCATGGAGAGAAGGAGGGTGGCAATATTCTTTGATGAGAACCAAGCAATGCACTTCACAAATATGGTGACTGTTCTCGTCTTTCCACTATATTGTAAGATATGTGAAAGCAGAAATATTGTCTTTGTTATTTTTGATGCCCAGGCTCTAACACAGAGCCAAGTGTGCAATGTGTCCTCATTGATTAAATGAAATTAGGGATGTTCATAGAGCACCATAAAACTTTTGAAATATTCATTGTAAAATATCACTGCCTTCATCTGAGGCTTGGGGGCTTGGGTGTTGCGTGGGGAGGAGGGAAAAATATATATCACTGCCCTCCTTGGTAAAAGTCAAAATGCCATCTTAGACCCAAGTGGCATTTCAATTGTTGGGTATCATAGATAGTGAAAGTCTAATTGATCACAGCTTAGCCTGAGAACATTGACAGTAAAGATCAAAGTTCATCAGAGACATCAAAGTTGATCAAAGTTGAAGATGAGAACAGCCTTGATTCTGCTCTTCTGTGTACATTACCTGCCTCCTTTCTCACCTGAACCAGGATGCTGACATTTAAAGCAACAGCTCAGCTCTTCATCCTGGGCTGCACATGGTGTCTGGGCATTCTGCAGGTAGGTCCAGTGGCCCAGGTGATGGCCTACCTCTTCACCATCATCACCACACTGCAGGGTGTCTTCATCTTCCTGGTCTACTGCCTCCTCAGCCAGCAGGTACCCCACTGCCCACCTCCCACTCAGGACTCCTCCCATCCTCATCCCTCTCGGTGAGCTGTCTCAGAATGCATGTTGCCTCTGCAGGTCCAGGAGCAGTACAGGACATGGTTCAAAAAGATCAGGAAATCAAGAGCTGAAGCTGAGACGTACACACTCTCCAGCAGGGCTATTTCTGACACATCCTAACCCAGCATGGTAAGATCACGCATTGCTCCCTGAACATTTAACTAACTGATCCACAGCAGCATACACCTGTCCCACTGGGTAACTGGGGTGTATGGCAGGTGATGCCCCAGGATGGTACCTGCTGGGATGGCTTTTGGACTCATTAACCATTAGCAACATCTCAGGTTCAATGTAGGCTCTTTAAAAATCCTTTACTTTTACTCCTTAGGGAGCTGTGCTCATCTTGACTCTTACACATGAACGCCCTTATTGAACAGCTACTGTGTGCCATGCATGGGTAACTAAAAAAGAAAGTATGGATGATCTGAAGCAGTGGTACACATTCTACTTACTCAGAGATGTGTTATCATAGTCTCTTCCTCTACTTTAGTTTGCTATGTATCTGTACTGAACATGACCTTTGTAGATAACTATCCCCTCATTCTCCATATGCTGAGCATCCACTTTGTGGAAAACATGGTGCATGTGTTTTTTTCTTGGCTAGAAGAAACACTCATGAGCACAGGAAGAATGCTACTGAGCTAAATGATCAGAAATTAATGACCCAAAGAAATGATGCAAAAGCTACTAAGAGTCACAGTACTATCCTTACCCCAAGTCATTCAATGCTACTCCCCTGAATAAAGAACAGTAAAACATGGTGTATTATAGATAGTTATTAATTGAAGAAAAATAAGTATGGGTTTGGATTTGAGACTTTGCTTAAAAGCTGCGATGGTCTCTGATATTTTGTAGCACAAATACTACAAAACCTGGGAAGAGAATCACAGAGGGCATAGGGGAAACCCCAGCAATATGAACCATACCCAGCATCTGTCATGTTCAGGTTTGCAAAAACTTTTATCATATTTTTGTTCATATGTTCTTACCTTTAGCACTTGGAGATAAGCATTATGTTTCCATTTGAAAGTTGAAAAAGTGAGGTTCCTGAGGTTTATGCCTATTCTTACTCTCAGCTTCCATGGGAGTGCCTTCTGCACAAAAGCTTTGTGCATTTCTCTTATCCACTTGCTTATCCACAGTGGTCCCTTCCCACATTCTCTACTCTTCAAATGCCTCATCCTTTTTCTTATTATTTTTTTAAATTGTTTGGGATTCATTAAGGGTACAAAGAATTAGGTTGCACAGATTGCATTTGTTAGGCAGAGTCCCTCTTATAATTGTGTTCTGCCCCCAAGAGGTGAGCCATGCACCATGACCCCTGAAACATTCTTCATCCTCCCCTCTCCTTGCTACCTTATTCCCCTATGCCCACCATGTATTAGGGTCATCTACTACTTTCGTGTTAGAATTGAGTACATTGAATTCTTGCTTCTCCATTTCTGTGATGCTTTACTGAGAAGAATGTGTTCCACCTCAATCCAGGTAATACAAAAGATGTAAAGTCTCCCCTTTTTCTTCCATTCTTAAGATACTTTGCTAAGAAGAACATGTTCCAGCTCCATCCATGTAAACACAAAAGAGGTAAAGTCTCCATCTTTCTTTAAGGCTGTATACCATGGAATACTATGCAGACATTATATAATTTTGATTTACATACAAAACTCTTGACTCTGGCCAAAATTTTCAGGAGTCTAAGTTTGGGTTTTTGGATTACTGTTTCCTACTTAAGGTTTTTTCCATCTTTAAGGATCTGAGGCTTTTTGTGATATTTATAGGTCCTACTTGCTAATGAGAAAAGTGCTCTAATGAATCAATTTATACTAATAACCCAGGGCAGTAATTCCTGGTAGGAGTTATTGAAATAATGTAAATATATCACTGCATTTTTAAAAGAGAATATTGGTTAGTATTCTTTTTGAAGGAATGGATGGTGGAATTTTAGGCTGTGTGATAACATGTTGGGAAATAGTTTTAGGCAGAAAAGGCCCTTCATATCACTATATAATTTATGGGTAATACAGTTTTTTTACACGTTCTAATAAAATTTTAACTGTATAAAGTTTATATATTTCATTTATATGAGGTGATCAGTGATAGCAGACACTTTTGTACTTTGTATTCTTTGTGTAGCAGCATAGAGTTGAAAAGAGCATCACAAAGTCATTTGTTTCTCCCTTTAGATTAGTAAGTACTCAGTCTACTTGTGTCACTTTAGAAACAGTGTATAAGAATTAAACATTCCTTGGAACTTCATTTTGGATGAAAATGTTGTATGATCTGATTGTGTTATACTTTTGTTTTGGGAAGTCTTTCTGCCATGGGAAAGATAAGTGTCGTCTAGGCAGTTCCCTGTGTTGGTATTTACTGAGATCTTTCAGGAAATTAGCTGGTTTCTTAAATTGCTAAGGAAGAGATAAATTATTTTGAAAATGGCAATCCTACAAAAAGTACGTCAAGGTAGTTTGTCACATATATGCAGAAACAATGTAGCTGAAAATTTTTCAAGTGTATGTTCTGTAAAAGGCAATGCAGTCTAGTAAAGTTTGGCCTATGGGTAAGAAATGTAGAGATGTAATTGTACTAAGCACATAATTCCCTGAATTTTTCATATTCAACAATACTACTGTGTACTATTAGGTGTTTGATATTACTTGAAGGTGAAGAGAATGTATGTTGATGGAATCCAAAGGAGAAGTAAAGTTCATTTATTTGCCAACTTTTTAAAAAATTATTATTTATTTATTTATTTTTTGAGACAGTCTCACTGTGTTGCCCTCAGTAGATTGTGGTGATGTCATAGCTCACAGCAACCTCCAACTCTTGGACGTAAGTAATTCTCTTGCCCTCAGCCTCCCAAGTAGCTGGGACTACTTTTTTTTGTTGTTGCAGTTGTCATCAGTGTTGTTTAACAGGCCCATGCTGGGTTCGAATCCACTTCCTTATCTTTGACAATAGCTCATCAATGTATACTCTCTTATAATCATGCATTTATTTCATTCACTTATGGAACAAATATTTATTGAGAGACTGCTATGTACCAGGAACTTTGTTGAGTATTGCACACTCAGATGAATAAAGCAAGCCACTCCTGAAGGAGCAGTTGTTCAGGGTGGGAGATAGATTTCTAAACTGATAGTTATAATATGATATGGTAAGTGCTAAGATACAGGCAGTCATTCAAATAGTGTTTATTCAGCATCTTCTATATTGTCTACTATTCTAAATTCTACTAAAGATCATTGTAAGTATTTCAAATCTTATACTTAATCCTCAGAATTTCTTAGATTTTATTAAATAAATAAGCAAAAAAACCATAGTCACATGATATATTGCATTTTCTTACTGTGTTGCTCCAAATAATCAAAATCAAATAGATAATTTGCCCATGACAAAGCCAGGGTAAACTATGGCTCTTCATAGCTAGGTCTTCTCAAGTCATAGTGTTATAAAGACATATTCCAGTTAAAGCCCGATAAAGGAAAACCTCACTTTCTGCAATTCTGTATGATGATATTTATTTTAGAGGAATAGTATAGCCTGGAAGGGGATTAACCAGAGTGCTGAGCTCTCTTGAAGATCTGTATAGTAGGTGCAGATGGGAGTGTGAGGAATGGTTTTCAACCACTTCCTTGCTACTCCCTTTCTCTGAGTTAATTAAATAATTCTCTCTGAGGTGAGGTGACTTTTGAGTGAGTTAAGCTCTGATGATGGCCTTTCTTCTACTACTAGGTGTTATTAACCAAATTAAGCCTTAAGAAAAATACCAAAAGGGGCAGTAGAAGGTAATGAGGTTAGAACCAAAAACCCTAGGGGTAATATGGAAAAAAAAGATAAAATAGAAGAGATTTTAAATAAAGATGAACTCATAATTTAGAAAAGTGTAGAAGCAATTATATTCCTTCATCTTTCTATCACAGAATGTCCCTGCATCTGGATTTATCCTTTCCTTTGTTCTTCCTGTTCAGATAAAGGAAACGCTCTTCTTTCTGTCTCAAAATCTAGTTTCTGCACACATATGTGCTCTGTATAGAAGTGAGATTTCTAAAATCTTAAATTTTGTGTGCATTAAATTGATGTGGCTTCATTGTCTTTTCCACAGCACGGGACCATCTTTCTTTTTTATTTTTTACTTTTGTTTATTTTTTAGAGGTTCATTCTGTCAGCCAGGTTGTAGTGCAATGATAAGATCACAGCTCAGTGCAGACTCAAACTCAGTCTTCCTACCTGGGTCTCCCAAAGTGCTGAGATTACAAGTGTGAGCCACCACGCTGGTTATCAACCTTCTTTGTCATGAAGAAAATTGTTCTTAGATTTGATATGATTAGTTATAAATAATAACAAAATAGGTCCTTAGTTTTGGTTTCCCTGGAAATCAACCCTGGATAAGGATTCAAGGGCAGGTAGTTTATTTGGGAAGTGATCATAGAAAATTTTGGTAGAGAAATGGGGAAGTAAGAAAGGAAAGGGATGGAATAAAGGGCACTGTTCTGGCAGTTTCCACTGTGGACATCTGGAGCTCACTTGCATTGGGGAACTCTCAGGAACCAAAGAAAATACCTCTCTTGGACTATTGGGAAAATATTCCAGCCAAAAGCAAGGAAAATTGGAGTGTTTATCCACCAGCTTTCTAAAGCCATCATTGATATTAACTCTCTGGCATTTCTGGCTTGCCCTTGGAGTGCAAGCTGAGCATGTCCCTTGCAGTCAGAAAATAGCCATCAGCTGAGTGTCACAGATGTTCCTAATGAGCAATTTTCCTGTGTAGAGGTGAATGCCAGCAGTATATGGGCAAAATACCAATAACATTGGCTGCCAAATACAAACATTTATACAGTATAGTATCTGTGATGTGCCAGATATTATAAATGCTTTATGTACCCAAATACTGTTAGTGTCCACATTTTAAACAGAGCATAGAGAGGTTAAGTGTTATACCCATAATTACAGTTCTATAATTTCAGAATTGACATTTGAGCTCAGGTATTCTAATATGGCGTCTACTTTTTTTAAAATCCATAGAGTGGGCTGCTTCTGGAACAATGCAGTCTGAAGCAGAACTTTTTTATTGTACTATTTTTTCTTGACAACTACCTCTTCTTTCTTCCTTCACCCAATCTGTTTTGTTTTAGTGTTCTTTACTTCCTTGCTTATCTATAGCTATACCCCCACACCAATGCTAGAACATTATAGGCATTTCTCCTTCCGTTCTATACTAGTCTGTTGTATTAAATAATTCTTGCAGTTGTGTTAAATGCTATTTCTGAGGTTGTTGTGATGAAGGCTTCTGAGTTGGATAATGCTCGGTGAATATTTGTATTTTAATTTTTTAAAAAATACAAGTATTCAAGAATCATAGAAAAGAAGATGTGATAGTAGAATGACAGATGGCCAGGTTGGTATTTTTGGATTGGGAGACGCCTATTTGGCCATGGTTATAAGGACAGATTACAGACATGTGCTTAGGCAAGAAAAGCCCCTTTCGTACCTGCTCTGTCCTGTCTTCCAACCTCCTCTTTCCCTTTTTGCTTTTTAAATTGTTGAAGTATGACATGTCAGTTGTAAAACATTTAAATAGAATAGAACCTAAGTGTGAAGTGTAAAAGTGAAAGTTCCTGCTTCGCTACTGCTCTTTTTCCCCTCACCTCTCCCACTGCTTTCCCCAAAGCATTGTTCAAAGCATTGTTAAGGCTTTGATAATGTTTATGAAGAATAAAAATATATAATAGAATATGACATATAATGTATGCATTACATATAATGAGTAGTTAGGTTTTTTAAAAACATAAGTGGAATGCTATACATTTTGCTTCTCAACTTGCTTTTCCTGCTAATACTACACATATCCTGGACATGTTCTGTATCCGCCCATTAGAACTATCTCATTCTTTTAAAAAGACTATGTATTATTTCATAGTAAGAGTGTGTTATTTAACTTTTTCCCTGTTAATCGACATTTTTTCCCACTTTCTTAATATATGATATGCAGTGTGACAGGGATTGTCCTTGAAAAAACATCTTTGTGCCTGAAGAAGTATTTCCAAGGAACCTAAGGGGAAACAGGGTCCCTTCAAGAAAGGGCTGATTGTACAATTTTGATATAGAAAGTAAAGATGAACTTTGTTTCCAGAAAAGAAAGAAGTACTGAAAGAATGATGAGAATATATCAAAAGGACACATGCCAGCTTCCAGAGGCTTCTGCTGGCAAAGTCTAAGACAGTTTAAGCATAAAAATAAATGACAGTAATGCATCACAATCCATTTAATAGAACAAGAGTGTATGTGTCCATATCTTAATTAAATTTTGATGAGCAGCAGAATAGTTGCATCATCTTAAAATAATGCCCCTTAGAATACTTATTTTAATGACAAAGAGGGAAAAATGAAAAAGGAATTTTCTGAATGCCTATTTGAAAATGGTTTTTAGAAGCAAAATTTCTCACTTTTATAGAAGTATTGCTGCTATCAGGACCTGCTAGTGAACATAGGCATACACATACAGTGCATATGTACATTTACAGTTATATTTATTTCTGCATCTACTTATATTGAAAGCCACATCTTCAGTTCTTATTCATCATCACAGAGTTTGTACTAAGTTTTTTTTTTTTTTTATTGTTGGGGATTCATTGAGGGTACAAGAAATCATGTTACACTGGTTGCATTTGTTGGGTAAAGTCCCTCTTACAATCGTGTTTTGCCCCCAAAAGGTGTGGCACACACCAAGACCCCACCCCCCTCGCTCCTTCCCTCTCTCTGCTCTTCCTTTCCCCACCCCTCCCTCATTCTTCTTCTCTCTGCTCTCCCCTTCCCTCACCCTCACCATGTGAATAAGTGATTGTTCATATCAAACTTGAGTACATGGGATTCATGCTTCTCCATTCTTGAGATGTTTTAATAAGAATAATGTGTTCCACTTCCATCCAGGTTAATACAAAGGCTGTAAGGTCTCCATTTTTTTTAATGACTGAATAGTATTCCATAGTGTACGTATGCCATAGCTTGTTAATCCATTCCTGGATTAGTGGGCATTTAGGTTGTTTCCACATTTTGGCAATCGTAAATTGAGCTGCAATAAACAGTCTAGTGCAGTTGTCCTTATGATAAAAGGATATTTTCCTTCTGGGTAGATGCCTAGTAATGGGATTGCAGGATCAAATGGGAGGTCTAGCTTGAGTTCTTTGAGAGTTCTCCATCCTTCCTTCCAATAAGGTTGTATCAGTTTGCAGTCCCACCAGCAGTGTAAAAGTGTTTCCTTCTATCCACATCCACCCCAGCATCTGCAGGTTTGAGATTTTGTGATGTGGACCCATTCTCACTGGAGTTAGATGGTATTTCAGGGTGGTTTTGATTTGCATTTCTCTAATAATTAGGGATGACGAGCATTTTTTCATATGTTTGTTAGCTATTCATCTGTCTTCTTTAGAGAAGGTTCTATTCATGTCTCTTGCCCATTGATATATGGGATTGTTGGCTTTCTTTATGTGGATTAATTTGAGTTCTCTATAGATCCTGGATATCAAGCCTTTGTCTGATTCAAAATATGCAATATCCTTTCCCATTGGGTAGGATGTCTATTTGCTTTGGTTGTTGCCTCCTTAGCTGTACAGAAGCTTCTGAGTTTAATTAAGTCCCATTTGTTTATTTTTGTTGTTGCAATTGCCATGGCAGTCTTCTTCATGAAGTCTTTCCCCAGGCCGATATCTTGCAGTGTTTTTCCTATGCTTTCTTTCAGGATTGTTATTGTGTCATGCCTTAAATTTAAGTCCTTTATCCAACTTGAATTAATTTTTGTGAGTGGAGAAAGGTGAGAGTCCAGTTTCAGTCTTTTACATGTAGATATCCAGTTTTCCCAGCACCATTTATTGAATAGGGAATATGTTCTTGATTGGTTTATCAAAGATTAGGTGGTTGTAAGTTGTTGGTTTCATTTCCTGGGTTTCTATACGATTGCAAATGTCTATGTCTCTATTTTTGTGCCAGTACCATGCCGTCTTGACCACGATGGCTTTGTAGTACAGCCTGAAGTCTGGAATGGTGATCCCTCCAGCTTTGTTTTTATTACTAAGAACTGCCTTAGCTACGTGGGGTTTTTTCTGGTTCCATATAAAACGCAGAATCATTTTTTCCAAGTCTTGAAAGTACGATGTTGGTACTTTAATAGGGATGGCATTAAATAGGTAGATTGCTTTGGGAAGTATAGACATTTTAACAATGTTGATTCTTCCCAGCCATGAGCATGGTATGTTCTTCTATTTGTTAAGATTTTCTGCTGTTTCCTTTCTTAGGATTTCATAATTTTCTTTATAGAGGTCCTTCACCTCCTTTGTTAGGTATATACCTAGGTATTTCATTTTCCTTGAAGCTATGCTGAAGGGAGTTGTGTCCTTAATTAGCCTCTCATCTTGACCGTTATTGCCGTATACAAAGGCTACTGACTTGTGGATATTGATTTTATATCCTGAGACATTACTGTATTTTCTGATGACTTCCAGGAGTCTTGTGGTTGAGTCTTTGGGGTTCTCTAAGTATAGGATCATGTCGCCAGCAAAGAGGGAGAGTTTGACCTCCTCTGCTCCCATTTGGATACCCTTTATTTCCTTGTTTTGCCTAATTGTATTTGGCTAACACTTCCAGCACTACGTTGAATAGTAATGGTAACAGAGGACAACCTTGTCTGGTTCCAGTTTTAAGAGGAAAAGTTTTCAGTTTTACTCCATTCAGTAAAATATTAGCTGTGGGTTTGTCATAGATAGCTTCGATCAGTTTCAGAAATGTGCCACGTATGCCTATACTCTTCAGTGTGCTAATTAGAAAAGGATGCTGGATTTTATCGAATGCTTTTTCTGCATCTATTGAGAGGATCATATGATCTTTGCTTTTGTTTCTGTTAATATGGTGGATAACGTTTATGGACTTGCGAATGTTAAACCAGCCTTGCATCCCTGGGATGAAACCTACTTGAT
>CAUYON010002724.1:0-15431 GCA_963573935.1 Arctocebus calabarensis | reverse complement strand
CATTTACCAAGTTTCACTTGTACCCTTCTAAGATGCACCGTCAGTGTGGCCCCACCAATTACCCTCCCTCCAGCCATCCTTCCTCCTCCCCTCCCCTCCCTTGCCCCTTTCCTCATATTCTTGTACTATAATTGGATTATATCCTTCATATGAAAGCTATAGATTAGTTTCATAGTAGGGCTGAGTACATTGGATACTTTTTCTTCCATTCTTGAGATACTTTGCTAAGAAGAATGTGTTCCAGCTCCATCCATGTAAACATGAAAGAGGTAAAGTCTCCATCTTTCTTTAAGGCTGCATAATATTCCATGATATACATGTACCACAATTTGTTAATCCATTCTTGGATCGATGGGCACTTGGGCTTCTTCCATGACTTAGCAATTATGAATTGGGCTGCAATAAACATTCTGGTACAGGTATCTTTGTTATAATGTGATTTTTGGTCTCCTGGGTATATACCAAGTAAAGGAATTATGGGATCAAATGACAGGTCTATTTTTAGATCTCTGAGTATTCTCCAAACCCCATCTAACATTGACAACACTAACTGCTTTTTCTCAATGCTGGGCACCTCCTGTTGGCCATTAGGTGTAGTTTTTTCCTGAAATAATACCTGCAATCACATGAATAATATGTAGTCATGGACAATGAATGCACTAGAAAGCCTTGCTGTCTTACAAACTCCAGTCAATTATAGTAATTTGGCCAGAGACAGTGGCTCATCCCTGTAATCCAGCACTCTGGGAGGCTAAGGCAAAAGGATTACCTGAGCCCAGGAATTTGAGACCAGCCTGAGCAACATAGCAAGAACACATCTGTACAAAGAAATAGATGAATTAGCCAGACATGGTGATGTGCTGTGTTAGTCCCAGCTACTCAGGAGACTGTGGCAGGTGGATTGCTTAAGCCCCAAAGTGAGCTATGATGACACCACTGCACCCCAGCCCAGGCAACAGAGGGAGAGCCCATTTCAAAGTGAAATATATTGTAATTTAATACATGCTTGAGGTTCTGTGAAAGCTTAGATGGACATAGTAGAATTCTTTCCTCTTTTACTGTTTGTTCTCTGTCTGTCACACATATGACAACTATGTTTAGTACCCTTCAAAATTAAAATCCAAATGAAGTCTACTTTTAGCTATCATGTTTCAAAAGATATGTTTGTGTTAATGCATTCAAAAAAGTATAGAGTAATTGTCCTTGTTTGAGACATTAGGTGGAGACCAAAAATGAAGGTTCACAGGAGACTTGATTTTCCTGGAGTTTATAAATTTTAAAACTAGTGTTGGTAACAGCCAACAGAGAAATTCAGAAAAGGGAACAGAATAAAATTCAATAGAAAAATACACTCAAGAATAAGTAAATACATTGAGTGAATAATGTACTTATGTATACAGGTTAGAATACTGCAGTTCAATCTTTAAAGATTTCATTATCAGTTGTTACTAACGTAATTTTGGAGTCCTGTTTTAATAAACGGGTTTAAGTGTTTTTAAGTTTGAAATGAGTTTTTGTATGTGATTGTTAACATCACTGACTGTTGTCTTCTGTTTCACCACAGATTTGATCCAGGCCACCAATGAGACGAATGTCAACATTCCCCAGATGGCCGACACTCTCTTTGAGCGGGCGACGAACAGCAGCTGGGTGGTTGTGTTTAAAGCTTTAGTGACCACACATCACCTCATGGTACACGGAAATGAGGTAAACGGAGCTGCGTAACCCTGATGTGTTACATGATGATGATTCAAAGCCCTTCAAATTTCCACTATTAATAAGAGGAAATGTATAGTTTCAAACAATCCAGAGTGCAATTCTAATCCTTTATTTTTCTATTTATCAAGAAATAAATTTTAAGCTAGATGCTGCCATGGGGGTACCCCCAGTGAACATGCAGGCCAGCTCCAGACCCCTGCAGTGAAGTGGGCCTTGCACTAAAGCAAGGGACACAATTTTTTGGTTTCCCCACTGCATATAAAAGTTATGTTCATATGTTCATACCATCCTGTAACCAACTAAGGGTGCAATAGTATTGTCTAAGAAAATAATGCATGTATCTTATTTTAAATTACTTTATTGCTAACATGCGACCATCAGATGCTCATCGGAGCCCTCTGTGTGCTGTGGTTTCTTTTGCTAGTTCTGGGTCTTGCTGCAGTGTTGCTGGCTGCCAACTGACGGGGCTGGTAGCTGAAGGTGGGATGAGTGGCAGTTTCTTAAAATAAGACAACAAAAACGTCTGCCGTACCAACTGACTCTTCCTTTCACAGAGTATTTTTCTGTAGCGTGTGTGCTGTTTGGTAGCATTTTACCGACAGTAGAACTTCTTCCAGGATTGGAGTCCGTCCTCTCAAACCCTGATGCTGCTTTATCAACTAGGTTTGGGTGATATTTTAAATCCTTGATTGTCATTTCAACAATGTTCACAGCCTCTTCACCAGGCTGGATTCCATCCCGAGAAACCACTCTCTCTGCTCATCCCCAAGAAGCAGCTCCCCTTCTGATCAGGTTTTCCAGGAACTGCGTCCAGGCAGTCACATCAGAGCACTGCCTTTCAGAACACTGCCGCTCTTGCTGTTTCCACATCTGCAACTGCAATTCCAACTGAAGTCTTAAACCTCCTAAGCTCATCCATGAGCATTGGAGGCAACTTCTGCCAATGTTAATGTTGCTATTTTACCCCCCTTGGTTGAGACATGAATGTTCTTAATGACATCTAGAATGGTGGGTCCTTTTCAGAAGGTTTTCAGTTTACTCTGCACAGAATTGTGAGGGGAATCACTGTCTGTGGCAACTGGAGTCTTACAAAATATATTTCTTCAATACTAAGTCTTGAAGCTGTGGAGTGGAGTTGTGCCAGCAGGCATGAAACCGACACCAGCCTCTTTGCACGTCTCCATAGGGGCCCTCTGGGGATGATGTGTGCTGTCAGTGAGCAGTGGCGTTCTGAAAGGAACCTTTTCTTCTAAGCAGTAGGTCTCAACAATGGACTTAAAATATTCGGTAAACAGATGTGCTGTCATCCAGGCTTTGTTGTTCCATTCTCAGAGTACAGGCAGGGTGGGTAGATTTAACATAACTCTTAAAGGCCTTGGAACTTTCAGAATGATAAATGAGCGTTGGCTTCAACTTAAGTCACCAGCTGGATTAGGAAAGGGAGTCAGCCTGTCCTTTGAAGCTTTGAAGCTTTGACGCCTTGAAGCCAGGCATCAACTTCCCACCTCCATATAGGAAAGCCTTAAATGTCATCCTCTTGCAGTACAAGCCTGGTTCAACTTCACTGGAGATCTTTGGTTTGGTAGTCACTGTCATCATTAGCTGGATCTTCTGGATGACCCGCTGCAGCTTCTACCTGAGCACCTGCTGCCTCCTCACCTTACACTTGTATCTGTATTAGACGGCTCTTTTCTTAACCTCAGGAAGCAGCCCCTGCAGCATCAGACTTCTCCCCTGCAGCGCCCTTTCCTCTCTCAGCCCCCACAGAATTGAAGGCAGTCAGGGCTTTGCCCTGGATGAGGCTTTGGCTTACGGGAACGTTGAGCTGGTGTAACCTTCTATCCAGACTGACCAAGCCTCCTCCACACCAGCAGTGACACTGTCAGTTTCCTTAGAGAGCCGCCCCTTTGCATTTGTAGCTTGGCTGACTGATCTGTCCCAGCTTTCAACGTGCCCTCTTCCCTGAGTGTCACCATTTCTAACTTTTGATTTAAAGTGAGAGACAAGTGACTTCTCCTTTCACTTGAACACTTAGAGGTCATTGCAGGTTCCTGATTGGCCTAATTTCAGTATTATTGTATCTCGGGGAATGGGGAGGCTCAAGGACAGAGAGGCAGAGGAACAGCTTTTATAAATTAAGTTCATCATCTTACATGGGCACAGTTTGTGGTGCCCTAGAAGGATTGCAAGGGTACAAATAACATCAAAGAACACAGATCTCAGCCTACCACACGAGATACAACAATAATGAAAAGTTTGAGATATTGCAAGAATTATCAAAATGTGGCACAGAGACGCAGCGTAAGCACACACTGTTGGAAAACAACACTGGTAGACTGGCCTAACGCAGAGTGTCCACAAACCTACAAATTGTAAAGTGCAATCTACAAAGTTCAATTAAATGCTTAACGCCTGTAATAAATGCTTCTGGCTCATAGCACGTGCCTATCATAAACCTTTTAGTGGCAAAGATAGGAGAAGAACGGTGAAACTACCTCCCGTGGGAAAAATTCCTTTGTGCCTTGAAATGAAAATTATCTTCATAAAATGTTTCTTTTGGAAAATATTGATAAAATTAAACATTTTTAGGGGATATCTGCTGGATCCTATTAAACTGCAGGATTTTTATTATATTCAGAAATGAAAGGTCATGTAAGTTAATTCATTGAGTATTAGTAAAAGTTTTTTTCCTCCATCAGAGAAAGTCAGCAGGGTAGGAAGCTTTATAACCGACTTAAAGAGATCATAATGAGAATTAAAAGAAAAAAAATTCCCTTTGCTGTCGAAAATTGTTTAAAGATATATTTGAGAATATAGGTGTTTAATTTTTGTTTTTCAGAGATTTATTCAGTATCTGGCCTCTAGAAATACGCTATTCAATCTCAGCAATTTTTTGGACAAAAGTGGATCCCATGGTGAGAATACACATATTTTATAATGTTTTGCTAATATTTTAATTTTCAAGGTTATTAATCTGAATTCATTGCAACTGATGGCTTCATTGGGTATTTAAGAAAAATGTAAAAATAACTTTTTAAATATGGCTTTAGAATTTTTAATTATAGAAAGCATATAAAATACATGCTAATTACCTTTTTGGCATTTTCAGTATTTACCTTAAAAAGTAACAGTGGGTTACTTGTACACTTGTATACTTTTGAAGGTTCAGGAGACAATGAAATAAAAGATGCCTTCCAAGTTTGAAAAGTGCTTCCAGTCTTAAAGGCATTTTCTTTGTAGAAAGGTTGGAATTACACTGTGTGCTCATGCACCATATTCACTGTCATGTGGAAGGCAGGGGCATCAGGCAAGCGGCTGTTATCAGATGGCGACAGGAATTAAGTCGGAAGCAGGCTATGTTTGAAACAGTAAACACAAATGCAAGGATAATCAGAAAAGGTATTCTGTACAAGCCTGATAGTGTCGCTATATGGCACAGTAACTAATGGAATAGTTCTGGAATGCATCATGCCCAAAGTATCTTTGCCTAGAAGTAAGATTCTAAATGAGGCTTGTCTTATGCATTTACTGGCCTTATCCTGCAACTGTCTGTATTTAGGGAGTTAAAAAACTTCGTATTATACAAAGCACAGCTGAAGGGATTTTATTAGCTTTATTTTTTTCTCCCTGCCCCCAGGTTATGATATGTCTACCTTCATAAGGCGCTATAGTAGATACTTGAATGAAAAGGCTTTCTCTTATCGACAGATGGCATTTGATTTTGCCAGAGTGAAGAAAGGGTATGTTTTTTCTTTCTTATATTTATTTGAGGAAAACAAGTCCCTGAGGTATACTTGATTTATTTTAATTAAGCTTAAATGCCAACTAATTCTAACCTTGAAGGTCTAGTTTGCAATCACCTGAAAAAAGAAACTCAGTAAATAATATAGATGTTAGTCTTGAGGTTGCAATATGAATTATTTTATTTATATTTTCATGCAGAAAAATATGATTTACTGACTGGGGATGGTGGCTTATGCCCGTGACTCCTTCTTGGAGCCTGAGACAGGAGGGTCCCTTGGGCTCAAGAGTTCAAGACTAGCCTGAGAAGGAATGAGACCCCCGTCTCTATTAAAAATAGAAAAAATTAGTGGGACATTGTAGCGGGCTCCTGTAGTCCCTGATACTTGAGAAGTAGAGGCCGGAGGATCACTTGAGCCCAGGAGTTTAAGGTTGCTGTGAGCTCGGCTGAGGCCAGGGGGTACTCTAGCCTGGGTGACAGAGGGACTCTGTCTTAAAAAAAGAAAGAAAAAAAGAAAGAAAGAAAACCAACTGGATTTGAGACTCAGAGTTTACATGCCAACACATTTTATTTGTTAAAATTAATTCAAAATTCTTAAATATATATATACCTTTAAATAATTTATAAAAAAGAGAATTAAAACAAATTTCGTTTAAAAGAATAGAGGCTGTCGATG
Organism: Arctocebus calabarensis; assembly: GCA_963573935.1. Classification (NCBI taxonomy): domain Eukaryota; kingdom Metazoa; phylum Chordata; class Mammalia; order Primates; family Lorisidae; genus Arctocebus; species Arctocebus calabarensis. The sequence continues at coordinate 9,294 of CAUYON010002724.1, read as the reverse complement.
ACCATAGCTATTTAAATGTATTTTGACTGAGGTGAAACTGTTTTTGAGAGGTGATACTGTCCTAGGAAACACCCCCTCCTTCATATTTAAACTGATTATTGATACTACCAAGTGTTTGAGAAAATCTCACTGAGACAGAAACACCTGAATTTTAATCCATAATTATTATGATTGATTTCTCTCTAAATAGATCTTTAAATCTTTTCAGAAGTGTTCAGCCGTTCTTACACCTGTCCCCAGCTTGAAACAAAGGCCAGGTATCCTGGAAGTTTTCATATTTTAGTGTCTAGAATCCACATGCAGAGCTGATACTCTGTGTCTGCAGGAGCTATTATTCTAGCTCAGTAGTAGCCAATCTCACTGTAGCTTTGAGCTACTTTTTTATCATGGTGGTGAAAAATATGAACTTGTCCATTCAAGATAAATGATTTCCTTGTGAGTGACTGCTTTGTAAAATCAGGTCTTTCCCTCGTCCCTTCCCATGGAGCTGACTAGTTGATGTGCTTGCCTCTGGCTTATGTGGCCCTGCAGCCATTACTGCTGTTCCCAGCTCCATGGTGACCTCTACTCCCCCCTGTGGACACGGAAGGACGTTTTCAGCGTTTTCCTCACCACTGCGTTGAGAGAGAGCCTGACAGTGACTATTATCAGCCTGCCCACGTGGTCTGGGAGTCCCCAGCTATTGTGGTCTGGGAGCCCCGGCTATCGTGGCACCCCTGACCACTGGCCATTGCTGGGTGCAGGCGCTCTCAGAGGCGGTGGGTGGGCACCTGTGCCCCTCCGACACAGCCTCAGGATGAATTTCACTGCTGTCCTCTGCAGCTGGGTAAACTCCGAGCCCTGTTTGGCAAACTGTGCTCATTGGCTGGCGTTATCTTCACTTGATGGTAGTAATTCAATGTGTCCTCCCAGTCCCATAGGTTTTGTAGACTTCCAAGACATGTTTTCTCTTTCTCAAAAAAAGAAAAAAACTGGCTTTAATGAAAACTTAGATTTTTCACATTATTACCTCTGTTATGAATTTGGAGGTCAGCTGACCTCTTGTATGCGCACCACATTCCTTTCTTCCGGAGGACAGTGCAGATGGAAAGTGGGTCCTGCCCAGGGTCGGGGGCGAGAACCGGCCGGGGGAGCAGTGCTGACAGAGGAGGTGGCACCAGCCTCTGGGACCCTCACCGAGATCCCCTGGGAGTCACTGAACAGGAGTGAGGGGCAGCTTAGCACAGTGCTTATGGCCCTGAAGTTCTCGTGTACAAGGAAAGTTTATCCGTTTCTTTTGTAAAAAAACTTGTAGGGCCGACGGCGTGATGAGGACGATGGCTCCGGAGAAGCTGCTGAAGAGCATGCCCATCCTGCAGGGGCAGATCGACGCCCTTCTGGAGTTTGACGTACGTATGTCACCGCAAGGGGCGTCCTGCACGCTCCCAGGGAGATCTGCAGATTCCCCAGGAGCAGCTTCAGATCTCCCGCATTGGGGGATGCTTAGTTCAGGCCGTTAAGCTCAGGAGAGAGCATTTAATTTCCCCAGGTTTTCCAAACAGTTTACCCAGGTGTTTACTCAAGTCTGGGAAAAAATGATGTGCCTGAAATGTCCAGTTCTGGGCAGCATGGTGGCCTCCCGTGGTGCTCGGCAGGGTGAAGTGTGTGCAGGACGTCCCTTCAGGCAGCTGCATAGGTGACCTGCCACTAGAAACCGTTTTACAGTTTATGTGACGCTGCACACCAGAGGGTCATTATCGTGCAGCAGAGATGACACTGGTCCTTCTGACAGTATCAGCTTGATTTGTCTCTTAAAACCACTCCTGCGTCATGACTGTGGTGACGGATGCACCAACACACAGCTTGTGTAGAACTGAACACACACAGATGAGCTCAAGTAAACCCGGGGGTCTGAGGAAGGTCAGCGGATTGTGCCACTGTCACCATCCTGGTCGTGACACGCCACTGTCATTTCTCATTGTAAGGCACTGCCATTGGGAGGAATGGGGTAAATGGTATATTTATTCTGTGTTAGTTCTTATAAGTGTATAGACAGTTATTGTTATCTCAAAGTAAGTTTAATTTAAAAATTTGATTGATGAAAATAAAATATTTTGATATGTAGGAAGATTCTTAACTCCTATTGTTAGCTTTCCTCTATTTTGGTAGTTACCTAAAACAAAGATTTTCCTCAAATATTAGTAAAGTCTCTGTTAAGATTATATAGTTTAGTCTATAATTGAGTCCAAGTGACCAAATCTAACTCCTGTGAAATTTTAGTAAAACCAGAAAACCACCTAATTATTTTTTGATGGATTTCACAATGAGGACTTCACTAAATGCCTCTGGAATTTCTTCTCAACATTTTTTTTTTACTTTATTTTTCTTTGCTTTTCTTGCCCTTAGTAAGGGTTCTGTGTCAAAATGGACAGTCACACAGGGAGAAAGATGAGAGCCTGCAGCACTGTCAGTAAGAGCTGCGGTGTTGGTGGCAGAGGGTTTAACCGGGTGAGTGGCCAAGACTCCCAGGGTTGTTTATTCCAGGACAGCTGAAGCATTCCCGGTGCCACCCATCGTGGGCCCCTGGAGCCTGAATTCTTTCACCATAGATAGGGAGATTGGAGGAGAGTTACATAACACAGAAAGCAACAAAAAGAGCAGGTGCCCAGAAGCTGGTGTGTGGGTCTGTGGATCGTCGGTCAAACCGTATTCTAGGCGTGCCCCTAGTCCATAGGACTGACTTCATCAGTCAAGCAGAATGATTGGTACAAAATACACGTAGCCCATCCTTCCATATCTGCACGGTGGCTAAATGCGCTGCCCAGCATCTGTGGGATCTGAGTGAATTTCTTAGTGATCAGTTGAGACGTTTTAATATGACTGGAGGAAAGTTTTGACTGGGAGCTGTGCAGCTAACATCAATTTCCATCTTTTCCAGGTGCATCCAAACGAACTAACAAACGGCGTCATAAATGCTGCATTTATGCTTCTTTTCAAAGACCTCATCAAACTTTTTGCTTGCTACAACGATGGTGTTATTAATTTACTTGGTGGGTGTCACCATGGAAATGCGTCCGGGCTGAGGGGACCCGTGGTGAGGTGGGCAAGCTCTGTGGACTGCCTCTGTGGCCACCGCTGTACAGTAATGCCAGCGCCGGGCAGAATGCCTCGATGGCGAGTTCTCTGACAGAGGCTGGGCAGAGGGGGTGAAGCCGTGCCTCGGTTGCCTCTTGCAGTGTGGACAGTTGATCCCTAGTAAAAGGAATTAATCCCTGGCCTGTTCCTGGGGGGCAGTGGCAGATCTACCCAGACTGTGTGTTATGATGGAGTCTTGGCATTGATACCAGCAGTGGCGGTGGTCAGGCAAGCCTTGGTGGTGGGAGCCCGTCAGTAACCCCCGATTCTGATGTCATGGCCACGTCCGTAAGGTTCTCGTATCCCCCAATTACCGAGAGCCTTTCTGTGGTGCGTGCCCTTGGGTTTGTGTTCGCCCGTGCAGAAGACAGTCTCCTGCTCCTTATCCGTTCTTCAGCCATCCCTGCCTTTCCCCAGACCTTCTTGTTGGCAATCCTCCAACTTTTTTTCCAAGTTCCTTATTCAGGCCAATGGTTGGTTGCTACTGTGATCAGACGTAGTTCCGAGTCGTGTACCTTGCCATCTGTCATTTGACACAAAGTGGAAAATCAGATAGGTTCCTGGCTGGAAGTCTGACTTGCTAGGGGACTTCTCTCTGCTGTCAAGGGCTCCCCTGCTGTAGAATTATGATTCGGCAGGTCACATCCTGCTGGTCCCAGCATGAGGGACCATCTCTAAACCAACGTTGCATTGTTTTCTTCCTCACTTGGCTGGTCCAAAGGCCCTGTCTGGAGACCATAGGCATGATCTGAGAACAGTGGCAGCAGAGAAGAACAGCCGTTCTGGGAATGTGAGCCCCTGTTCAGACGATTCACGGCTTACTCCCAGCCTGGTCAGGACTGGCCACTTCTGTTTGATGGTGGGGTTCTTGCACCTGCCCTGCTCGGCGCCTGAGATGGCAACCACATTGGTTGATCACTTGCTGTTCCAAGGTCAGGATCCACGTCTCTAATAACCCAAAAGTAACGCAGTCTTTCCAAAGGAGGTTAGTTCCTGTGTGACGACGACACAGCTCTGCCCCGAAGCAGTGGGGCCAGTGCTGGAGCACACCCAGGCGTACCCAGCATGGGGACAGCTGAGGACGTTCTGAGCAGGCCCCTGAGGCTGCAGTTTGGAGCAGCCACAGAGTCTCCCTGATCTGGGTCCACTCATATCTGACGCCTTCACTCACACTCCACACAGAGCAATGCACACTTGTCCCCTGTGTCACCTCCGAAGACGAAGCAGCTCAGAAAACTTCTGCCTCTATGTTAGTCACCGAGAGGGGAGCAGGTGCAGAACGCGTCTTTGCATGGAGGGGATTTCCCTGAGAGGCCCAGACTTCTGAACCCTCAGAAACTTCATTGAGGTTGAGGGTCTCTGAATTTCATGACTTCTGTCTCCCACCCTTTGACATGAATGTGACTTGTCGAGACACCTGGCGTACCTGAGAATCTCGCCCAGTAGTTACAGTCCACACATCATCAAAGTGCTGTCTCGTGGAAGCATGAGAGCTGGAGAGGTTGATATCCCAAAAGTAAGGCAGGGAGGGTGGACCGGTGTCCCGACCACAGGACAGCAAACTACGTCTGACGTTCTTTGCTCCCAGGGTGAACATGAAAGCCTTCTCTAGTCCTGGAGCTGTCTGTCAGACAGGAGGTGTGCTGAATTTCCTGTGGTTAAGGAGGACACATCTGGATCTCTGACAGTAGGATTCATAACCCCGTTGACCTGTTGTTATTACAACATCTAAAATCCAAACCACATATGCAAGTTAATGGGGGATCTGATAGAATTCCTACCCCTGTATCTTTGCAGAGATCAGGAAATCAGTGTGGGGATTCTTCTTGTTTCAAAATATGTCTGTATTCGGGCGGCGCTGTGGCTCAAAGGAGTAGGGTGCCAGCCCCATATGCCAGAGGTGACGGTTTCAAACCTAGCCCCGGCTAAAAACTGCAAAACAAAAAAAGTCTGTATTCAGAAAGCTGAGGAAATTCTCACAGATAGTCTCAGATGGTTTTGAGCAACCATTGGATCTAATGTCCTTTTACAACTTAACTGCCATAAAGCCTCCACTTGGATTTAGAGCACACACAGCACTTTGGGTCCCCAGGGACTAACAGCAGCCTAGGGCTGGCCTCTCTGTAAAGTCCAGGTGCATCACGCTGACTCCTGTGTCCAGCCTCACATGGAGGATCCTGGGGGTTGCCGCTGTGCCCCAACAATAGTAAAAAGCTGAATCGGCTGATGCATCAGCTGCTTCTCTGGATGCGCTAGAGCTGAGGACACAGACAAACCCTCACCCCAGGCCTGGAGGAGCAGGCAGGTGAGCACGGGGAGCCCACATTACGGGGACACACAGGGGAAAATCCCTCAGGAGCCAGTGCCGGGCGGGAGCCTGGCCGTCACCCAAGAGCTGCTGGTGTGCGTCTGAGAGCTGGACCGATCACATGGAGCACACACAGGTCTGTTACCCCTGCAGGAGCTCAACCAGGTTCTTAGAGAAGGAAGAACAATCAATGAAACTGAAAACAGAAAATCAATAAAACCAAAAGCTAGTTCTTTGGAAAGATCAATAAAATTAGTAAGTCTCTAGACGGGCTAAGAGGAAAAAAAAGACCCAAAATGCTAATATTGGAAATTAAAGATGGGACGTAACTACAGATTTCATGGGCATTAAAAGGATAATAAGAGGGTATTATGAACGACTCTGTGCCCTCAGATTTCCTAACCTGGATGAAATGGAGCAACTCCTGGAAAGACACAATCGGCTGAAACTCACACATGAAGAAAGAGCCCAACAGGCCTGTGTCCATCCAGAACATCAGTCAGTAATTAGAACCCTGAGAATAGGGCAGAAGGCTCAGATGGGCTCACTAGCAAATCCTACTAGATATTTAAGTGAGAAATTATATCAGTCCTCTATAGTCTGGAAGACGGAAGAGATAACTGGTTCTATGAGGCCAGCAAAATGCTAACTCTGAGACCAAGCCAAGACACTGCAGGAAAAGGAAGCTACAGACCCACATCTCTCATGGACACAGATGGAAAATCCTCAACAAAGTGTCAGCAAATGAAGGACAGCGATGCTTAAAAAGAATTATACACCAGGACCAAGTGGGGTTTATCCAGGTATGAAAAGCTGGTCCAATGTTCAAAAATCAATTAACCTACTGTGTCAACAGGCTGAAAGAGAAAAATCACATGATCCTATCAACAGCTGCAAAAAAAAAAAATTGACAAAGTCCAACACCTTCTCCTGACGAAGATTCTCAGTGCACTAGGAATAAAGGGGAAAAGAATGTCATCAACTTGATGAATGTCTGCAAAAGACTTGCAGCTTTCTCACTAAGGCCTGGAGCCTGACGAAGGGGTCCCTCTCACCACCACTTGTCAGCAGCACAGTGGAAGTCTGAGCTGGTGCAATAGATAGGAGAGGAAATAAACGGTGTACAGATTGGGAATGAGGAAGTAAAACTCTCTTTGTTCACAGATGACATGATTATGGAAAATTCGAAAGAATTTACAATAGGAAAAATGCTGAACTAGTAAGCAGCTCTAACAAGTTTGCAGGATAAAAGGTTAATACACAAAAGTCAATTGCTTTCTGATATACCAGCAATGAACAAGTGGAATTTGAAATTAAAAACACAATATTATGTACATTAGTACCCCTAAAAATTAAATATTTAGGTATAAACCTAACAATGTATCTATAAGGTCTATACAAGGAAACTCTGATGAAAGAATTGAAAGAACTAAATAAATGGAGAGAAATTTAATGTCCATGGAAAGGAAGATACAATATGTCAGTTCTTCCCAAATTGACTTATAGATTCTATGCAGCACCTTCCAAAATCCAGCAAGTTATTTTGTGGATATTGAAGACCAATTGCAAAGCATATGTGGGGAGACAAAAGACCCAGAATAGCCAACACAATAGTGGTGAAGATGGACAAAGCTGAAGGATTGACTCGACCACACTTCAAACCCTTCTGTGAAGCTGCAGTCACCGAGACAAAGGACAGAGAAACAGATGAGTGGAGCGGAGGACACAGCGGGAGCCCAGAGACACACCTGCTATTAACTGGTCTGCAGCAAAGACGGCCTTTTCAGTAAAAGGTGCTGCCGCTACTGGGCACGCGTACGTAAGAAGATGAAACTACATGTAGACCTCACATTTTCTGCAAAAAATTAACATGCCTCATAGCCCTACATGTAAAATGCAAAACTATAAAAGTCCTGGATGATAACAGGAGAAAAGCTGGATGACCTTGGGTGTGGCGATGGCTTGTTAGATGCCTGGGTAAGGCCAAGGGCATGATCCCTGAAAGAAAGAACTGAGGAGCTGGACTGGATTAAATCCGAAGCCTCCGTGAACAGCAATGGCAAGAGAATAGGAAGACAGTCACGTCTCAGGCTGCGAGATAAGATGACACGTCTGATAAAGATGCTGCGAGATAAGATGCCACGTCTGATAAAGAGCCATTATCTGGAATACTCTCTGCAAACTCAGCAGGAAGAGAACCCAAATTAATTAACAGACACGTCACCACCAAAGGTGCGTAGATGTCAAATGAACCTGTGGAAGCCTTAGTCCACATGGGATGTCAGCAGGAAGTGCCAATTAAAACAGCAGTGATGTGCCACTGGGTTAGAAAGGAGATGCTGGCCAGACATGGGGCAATGGGGACTGTCCCTCATTCCCCAGAGACTCGGACGCAAAATGGCACAGCCACTGTGGAAGAGAGTTTGGCAGTTTCTTACACAGCTACGTACACTCTTAGCATCTCCTAGCACACACATGCAACCCAGCAGCGGTGTTCCTCACTATTTACCCACAAGGATTGAAAACTTAGGTGTGCACAAACCCTGCACATCAGTTGACAGCTTCTTCAGTGCCAAAACGTGGAAGCCGGCACGACGTCCTTCGGGAAGTGGATGGTCACGTCTCAGGCTGCGAGATAAGATGCCATGTCTGATAAAGGCCAGCATCTCCTTTCTAACCCAGTGGCACATCACTGCTGTTTTAATTGGCACTTCCTGGACTTTCTCATTTAGTTGGTCTGGGAGGGGCCTGAGAATTGTATTCCTAATAAGACACCAACTGACACTGTGCCTGGTTTGGGGACTTTGGTTGCATAATCTCGGTGTTACAGCTACTCCTAGATGTTCAGGGTGGCATTCTGAATTCACACTCTCTGGCACATTCATTCAACTTCATAAATCCTCAATCACATTACAAATCTAATGTAATATTTTTTCTTTCCTGCCCAGCATCTTTAGGATCTATTTCAATTCCACAGACTTTAGTCAATTACATCTTCCAGATTCAGGGAAAAAATACTTAAATTTGTATTTTGTATTTTGTATTTTTTTGAGACAGAGTCTCATTGTCGCCCTGGGTAGAGTGCCGTAGCATCACAGCTCACAGCAACCTGAGACTCTTGGGCTCAAGTGATCATCTTGCCTCAGCCTCCCAAGTAGCTGGGACTACAGGCACTCACCACAACACCCAGAGACCATGATGTGGCTGTAAATATTAGTATAATTTACCCATATGTGCTACATTGTAGCAATTCGAAAGGTTAGACTCTTATCTGACTTTCAAGTGTGACCATTGCAAATAGTCTTATTTTAGGACAGTGTTGGAGAGCTGCGGTCAGACCTTGCCTGAACCAGTAATTCAAAGCTCTATGTTGTCATTTTCCTGTTAAACTCCCCCAAGAGCGCAGCCCACACCCCCCTCGCCCCCTCACGGTGGTCCTTTCCCCCTCGCCCCCTCCCATTGGTCCATCCCCCCTCACCCCCTCACGGTGGTCCATCCCCCCTCGCCCCCTCATGGTGGTCCATCCCCCCTCGCCCCCTCACAGTGGTCCATCCCCCCGCCCCCCCGCCCCGGGGGGCCGCCCCCGGGGCCCGCCGCGGGGGGGGCCGGGCGCGGGGGGCCGGGGGGGGGGGGGGGGGGGGGGGGGGGCGGGGGGGGGGGGGGGGGGGGGGGGGGGGGGGCGGGGGGGGGCCGGGGGGGGGTGGGGGGGGGGTGGCGGGGGGGGCGCCGTGTGGCGTGGCTGGGCGGGGGGGGGGGGGGGGGGGGGGGGGGGGCCCCCCCAAGGAATTTCTCGAGAACTGTGTGAGCTGAAGCGATCCGCCCACCTAGGCTAGGGCTCCCAAAGTGCCACGATGACAGGCGTCAGCCAGCTC
>CAUYON010002721.1:0-50486 GCA_963573935.1 Arctocebus calabarensis | reverse complement strand
TGAGGGGTCTGTTGTTATTTCATCTTTACCATTTCTGATTGATGAAATTAGAGATTTTACTCTTTTTTTCCTGATTAGAGTAGCCAAAGGTTTATCTATTTTATTGACATTTTCAAAGAACCTACTTTTTGATTTATTGATCTGTTGTATAATTCTTTTGATTTCAATTTCATTTAATTCTGCCCTGATTTTGGTTATTTCTTTTCTCCTGCTGGTTTTGGGGTTAGAATGTTCTTCCTTTTCCAGTTGTTTGAGATGTCCCATTAAGTTGTTAACTTCCTCTCTTTCTGTTCTCTTGAGGAAGGCTTGCAGTGCTATAAATTTCCCTCTTAGGACTGCCTTAGCAGTAGCCTAAGAGGTTATGATAATTTGTGTCTTCATTGTCATTTTGTTTCAAAACTTTAGTGATTTCCTTCTTAATCTCTTCAATGACCCATCTGTCTTTCAGCATAAGGTTATTTAGCTTCCTTGTTTTTGTTTGAGTATGCAAATTTCTGTTATTGTTAAGAGCAACTTTTATTTCATGGTGGTCCGAGAAGATGCAAGGACTAATTTCTATTCTTTTAAATTTACTGAGGTTAGATTTGTGACCTAAGATGTGATCAATTTTGGAGTATGTTCCATGAGCTGATGAGAAGAATGTGTATTCAATTTGATTAGGGTGAAACATTCTGTAGATGTCTGTTAAATCCAGATGTTGAATGGTTAAGATTAAATCTGAGATTTCTTGACTTAGCTTCTTATTGGAGGATCTATCCAACACTGCTAAAGGAGTATTAAAATCTCCAACTACTATGGACCTGGAAGAAATCAAGTTACTCATGTCTATTAGAGTTTTTCTTATAAATTGGGGTGCATTCTGGTTGGGTGCATAAATATTAATAATTGAAATCTCATCATATTGAGTATTACCTTTAACAAATAAGAAATGTCCGTCTTTATCCTTACTTATTTTGGCTGGTTTAAAGCCTATTGTATCTGCAAATAAGATTGCAACGGCTGCTTTTTTCTGTTTTCCATTTGCCTGGAATATAGATGACCATCCCTTCACCTTGAGTCTATATTTATCTTTTAAGGTAAGATGAGACTCTTGCATGCAGCAGATATCTGGCCTGAGTTTTTGCATCCAGTCAGCCAATCTATGCCTCTTTAGAGGATAATTTAAACCATTCACATTAATAGAAATCAATGACATATCTTGAGAAAATTTAGTGGACATTTTAAATCCTTTTGTTGCTGTGTGCATTGGACTTTGATAAAAAGTTTCTGGATGAGTTTACTTTTGCGTTGGAGGATTACACTGGTCATTATGGAGAATAGGTCTGAGAATATCCTGGAGAGCTGGTTTAGTTATGGCAAATTTCTTCAACATGTGGATGCCATTAAAGTATTTAATTTCTCTGGCATAAATGAAACTCAGTTTAGCTGGATACAAGATCCTGGGTTGAAAGTTATTTTGTTTTAGGAGATTAAAAGTCGATGTCCATTCTCTTCTTGCTTGAAAGGTTTGATCAGAGAGATCTGCAGTTATTCTAATATTATTCCCTTTGCAGGTTATAGATTTCTTATGTCTGATTGCTTTCAAAAATTTCTCCTTCATATTAACTTTAGTGAACTTAATTATCATTAGCATTCGATAGCTTTGTATTCCATGTCAGAAATCCTTCCTTTTGCTTGCTCCATTCTATTGCTGAGGGATTCTACTTTGTTTCTCAGATCTTTGAAGGCTGCAATTTCTTGCCTCAATGTGTCCAAATCTTTGGTCATTTGGTCTTTGAATTCCTTGACTTCTTGAGACAATTTTTGAAATGCACCCAGAATTTCTAAATCCAACTTTTCCTCTATTTAATTGATCTTGTTTGCAATCCAAATTCTGAATTCAATTTCTGACATTTCAGCCATCTGTTTATGCATAGGATCCTCGCTTGTGTCCACCAGATTATTCCTTGGGGGGGGGGGGGGTTGACCTAGTCTGGTTGTTCGTATTTCCAGAGCTTTTCCGTTGATTCCGCCCCATGATTAATTTTATACCGTTTGGCTAGATGAGTAGATAAGGACAATTTGGGCTGGGAGTTCTGGTAGTGATTGACCAGTCTGTTGCTTAAAAGCTTGGACTGGTGTCTGTACCTTTTCCCCTAGAGTTTTGCCAAGGACTCGTCGAGAGCCACTGCTTGCAAAACTGGGGATCTTCTTGGTGTGGTGGGGCTAAGTGGTTCTGTCTTATTTTCAGGTGGTCTTTATCTTACCCTAGAGAATCTGTTACTCTGTATTGAAATCTGAGCTGTGAAGGAATATCAGAGTTAAGTCGCCGCACCCCCCACAGGCAACAATTGAAAATGCCTTCCCACTACCACACACCCAGGGTACCACTTTGGAAAGTCCTTGGGTGATTAGACCAGCTGAGGAGGTCCCAACCAATTGTCCTAGCCAGCACCGATCTCAAATGGAAGAGTTAACAAAGTCTCTGACAACTAGATAGCAGGGATCTGCTGGAAGCTTTTGTATAATTCACTTCAATGCTCTGTGAGCTCAGGAGGGCAACCCCCTAGCAAGTAAATTAGTCTGGGAAGGCTAATGCCTCCTTCCCAACCTTGCCCCTCTGTCACACCCAGTCGGTGGTAACATTTGTGTTCCAGTTTCCTCCAATGAGCAGATGCTCCAGTGGTTTGCACCTGCCTGGGTCACAGTGAGGTCTTTAGCTCCACAAACAGTCCGCTACTCCCTATCCCTGTTTGGCAGGGGGAGGTGAGGCCTGAAAACCTGAGTACTTAACAGGGGCTGAGGCGATTCACTCAGTTCCAGCCCTGTCCCTGATTGATGTTGTTGCTAGAACAGAACAAGTTTGCAGAATTTATTTCTGTCAAGGCTATTTTCCCTGATCAGACCCGGGCTGCAAGTGGGTTTTACTCAGTCTGTGAGTTCCAGCCCTTTGTCTCAGCTTTCATCCCCTGAGGACCAGGTTAAGCAAAGCCGCCCCTCCCTGTGCTCGCTGGTACCGCCTCATGTCAATCCTTCATATGCCTTGGTTGCAGTCCATTCTGCCGGCACCGGAGAAGCCCCTGCCTCCCCTGGCCACCCAGAAGACTGGGAGTGTCTCCTCAAAACATCCCCAGGGGTGCAGCTCTCCTGCTACTGTTCCTGGAGCTGGTTGCCGGAGCCAGCCACTGCCTCGTGTCTCAGGAGACCTTCCCACCAGCCAGGTCTCTTGGTCCACTCCCGAGCCGGAAAACCAAGGCAGTTCAACAACAGTCTGCACCCATCCACACCCCTCAAGAAAGTCTCCAAGAATCTGGACTCTGTGGGTGACAGGCCTCCAGACCTCGGGGTGAGAGTGGAAGGGAACACCAGGAACTCCAACTTGCAGGTAGAGAGCATATACAGTTTTATGCCTGGCTGGAGAGCACTGCGGCACCCTAGTAGGGGAAGGAGGTCTGGTTTTTAGAGGGTCTCTCCTGTGGGGTAGAGTGGGAGGACATCTGAACTCTGCTTACTTTTTTGTATGGAAGTATGGAGTATACTGCGAACCTCTCTCATGGGGGAGGGGACTCCTGTCCTCTTGGTGATGTGCTCTGTACCTTTTTATTTGTGTCCTCAGGGTCTCAGGTCGCCCCAGCAGGGTTGATGTGCGCTCTTCGACCTTTCCTTTTGGCTCAGATCTAAACCATCGGCTTTCTTGCTGAGTTTCTGTCCTTTAACTCTCCTTCTGGACGGGAACCTCTGCAGAAAGCTGGCTACAGATCGCCATCTTGGCTCCTCCCTTCCAACCTGGGGAGAGAGCTCTGGATGTGAAGGGAGAATTGGGGTAGCTTTTATTTTTAAATATTTTAACATGTGGATTAAATCACAATAATTAAATTTTTAGAAAATAGATCCCCTTTCTCCAAGATACCCCTTAAATGGCGATTGCTGCTTCTTCTTTATGAGAGCCTGCTCATCTCCATTATGGTTAATACTGCTTTTTTAAGCCTTTTGTTGAAAACAAGAATGAATTAAGCTCCTAATTTTTTTTGTGTGTGTGTTTTTGGCCAGGGCTGGGTTTGAACCCACCACCTCTGGCATATGGGGTTGGCGCCCTACTCCTTTGAGCCACAGGTCTCTTGCATTGCAAAATACTGTGCTTAGGGAATTCTGGGTCATATTGAATAGTTCCCTCCCCCCTCCTCAACAAATGACTCATGAATATTTATTCATACATATGGCCATTTTAAAATCTGGATCATGAATAAATGATTTCAGATTAAATTAGGAGAAACTAAGGCAGTAGGAGCAGGAAGGCAATATATCAACCTTGTGGCCTGTATCCAAACCAAGGTAAATGCCTCAGGATGCTCTCTCCCTTCTTACCTCCTGGAACCTTCCTCCATTCCATCCTCCCTGGTGAGCACATACCCCAGCAAGACCAGCACAAGTTCACACTGAAAATAGTAGAAAATGTTGTTGTGATATGAATCATGATTATTGAGCAATAGATTCTTCAAATTTTTATCTCAAAATACTTAAATGCATGAAATGGATTTAATTATCATAGCGTGAGGTGATAAATGGGCATTTTTGAAGATTTGGACGAGCATACCTGTGTAGTTTCAAGATTACTAGACATTGTTAATCCTCATAATTTATGTCTGTTTACTTGTCTTTTTAAATCAGTATCCCTACATCCATGTTTGCACCTTCCCAACTTGTTCCCTATGCTGTGGTAGGAATTGTTTCAAAATGCAAATCTGATCAGCTCACTCTTCCTCTTTGTCACATACACACACCTGTGTACAAAAAACTTTTTTCATTCTCTTAGAATTGGAGGCTAAAACCCTTAACATGTAGCTGATCTATGCTCCACGATCTGTGATCCATGACCCTGCCTGTCTCTCAAACCCACTTTCTTACCATTATCCCTCTTCATCTTTATAGCCCAATCACAGTGTCTTTTTGTTTCCATAGAAGTCCTAGGTTTCTCTCCACCATGGTAGAACCACTGGTATGCTCAACCTCTGCCTGGAATGTTCCCCCACCCATACTCCCTACACGCATACCCATTCAGCTTCTAACGCTCTCCTTCTCCTCCTCAGATCTTAGTTCAAGTCCACACTTCATCAGACAACCCTTCCATGATACCCCTTACATGTCAATTGCTGCTTCTTATTTATGAGAGCCTACTCATCTCCATTATGGTTAATACTGCTTTTTTAAGCCTTTTGTTGAGAACAAGAATGAATTAAGCTCCTAATTTTTAAATTGGGCCAGGATCCCTGACACAGGCTTGTGTGGTGCCTGGCACACAGTAGGCAATCCAGAAGTGTTGGTAGCACGAGTAAATTAGCAAGCAGACATTGATACAGACTGTCGCTAGCACAATTCACATTGGGGGGGGGCGTGTTTTTTAGCCAAATGAATGACTCGGGGAGGGGCTGGAAAGCTAAGATTTCCCTGAGGTAACTATGCAAGAATGTTAGAGGAAATCAAAGGTGGATTTGGATTTGAGTATGAAGAAGGGGTTATCTGAGGTAAAAGTGGCTCTGTGAACTGCAAATGACCCAGTAAAATATTAAAGGCATAGGGAGAGAGAAGTCGTTTGTTGCTATCAGCTTGGGAGTTTTGTTTAGAAAAAGCAATCAAAGGCGGGGAGGGGGAGGGACCACCGACGTGATGAGTTTATGTTTTCAAATTTCATTCTGAAGAGTTTTAAAGAACTTTACAAAGCTGCATTCAATACAGTAAAATTAAAAAATCTTCAAAATAAGTAATATAAATAGGAAGAAAGCAGTTTGTATGCATAAGAGTGGCAAAGAGGATCTTCAGTTAAGGTACAAAGCCTTTTGCCAATACTTTAATTTGGCAAGTATGGGAATAATAACGATGACAATGAAGCTTCTACAAAGACACCAATAATATTCACCTTAAATATAGACAGAGATTACACAGTAAGAATGACTACATTCAGAGCACTTCTGAGTGTTCAAAATGTTGACCTCTACTTTCAAATAGCAGCCCCTGGAAATCCTTCAGAGCAGACAGGGCCCGACAAGGCAGGTCTCATTTTATCATCCCCACTTGAAAAATGAAGAAACAGAGTCAGGGAGCAGCTGGACCATCAGCCCTGGCCAGGAGCTAGTGAACAGCAGAGCTCACCAGCAAAGGGACTCAGGCCTTCTGATTCTTCCCTGACGTGCTGTTCCTTTTTGTCCTTTGATCCCAGTGAGGTTGGGAAGACTTAGCATTTTGAAGCTGAAATAAGAAAAATCGTTTGACTGCTACATTTGATTGCTTATAAAAATGCTTCATTATAAACTGTCCTATAACTTCTGAATTATGCCACGTAAATGGTTTGAGGGTTTCTCATGATTGTAGAAGAGGAAAATTTACTGCTTTCATTTAAAGCCCTCGCAGGCAGTAAGGAAAAGTTGCAGTAGCCAGATATCTTTTTTATCCTCATACCTTCAGAGGTAATGTCTTGAAAATCCCTGTTGGGTGCACACGACAGTGCCAGGCATTTCTTGATTAAGAGACACAAGGTAGGTCATAAAGCTCACTGGTCTCCTTATAATGTATGTGATGCAGGTGCTGGATACACTGAAAGCCCTGATGTCAGCACTATGCAATATATCCAGGTAACAAAATTACACAATACCTCGTATTTTGTACAAAGTTTTTAAAATGGTCTTGGACGGGTACATTTGTCTTAAAGATAGACACTCGCCAAGGTGTCTTCATTACATGTATCTGCTATAGCCTTTCCCCTTCCTCGGAATCTGTCTGCAAAAACTGTGCCTGCCGCCACTTCCAGGAAGGGAGTCAGTCTCCCTCCCTCCCTCCTCGCCTGAGCTGGCTTCAAGACTTGTTTTGATCAACAGACTGTGGTGGAGGTGAGCCCTTGCCAGCTTGGGCCTATGCCTCAAGGGAGCTGACAGCTCCACCATTGCCCTCTCGGTTCCAGCCCCTGCTTAAGAAACTCAGGCAAGAGCATGGGAAGAAGTGAAGCCTCATCCAGAGAGGCCCTGGAGTGTAACTCCCAGCTTAGGGCAGCCTGTCAGACATCATTTCTAGCAAAGGGACGACCCAATTGAACGCACTAGATCCACAGGATAGTGAAAAATAATAAAAATAATAAATTCTTGTTGCTTTAAGCTACTAAGTGCTGGGGTAGTTCGTTAATGCAATAGGTAACTAAAACGTGAAACACCGCCCTCCTCACCAACTCACTGGGTCCCTAAGCATCCCTTCTGCTCATTCTCTGTGTCATCATTTCTGTTTGAGAAAAAGGGAACAGTTTTCAATAACTCTCCTCATCCTGCACACACTTCCCAAGGCCTTTCTGTGAGCTGGGAACTGCGTGAGGCTTTGGGAACATGCGGGTGAATAGAACACAGCCCCTGCTTCACCTGGTCCATAGATCAGTGGAGGAGACCCACCAAAAAAGGAAATGTCACTCATAACTCCCTGTAACTAGCCTGTGACTCCACAGTTCTTAGCATGGATTGACCCTAAAGTCCATTCTTAGAGTCACAGGGAGTAGAGGGAACAGTCAAGTATTTAAGCTATGTTTGCTTAAGCTCACTCAAAATTGATACATCGTACCTCTATCAGATGTGGGAGTGTCTTGTCATTAGAAACCTAACATACAACATTTAAATCTTATAAAATAGATAAAGGAATGAACAATTATCCAATGTGTAAACCTACATTGTTCATTTATCAATAAATTCCTTTAAATTATCTGTTACTGATAAAACAAAACCATAGCCATGAAAGGACTACCTTTTACATTTTTCAAATCACTTTCACATATGTTGTTGAATATGGGATAAACGGGGCATAATATTATTATTATTATCATTCCCATTTGACAGATGAAGATGAAGCCAGACATTGACAGCTCTGAAAGATAGGAAAATACGCTAATGCTTTGATGTAGGAAGTCATTGTGATAGGTTTTATGTGGGAGAAAGCTATGAAGAAAGCTTAAGATGCATCTCTTAAATACCTGATGTCTTGGATCTTCCTAACACATGATTCCGTGTTAAAATGGCTTTCTATTTTAAAGTACGTATCTGTTGTTGGACTTCTTCATCAGGCGAATACCTAGTGGTAATGCTCTTATCAGCAGCATTCAGGAAAAAATCAGAAGGCTTGAGAAGGCATGACAAATTGGATTATATGAAAAAAAAATCTAGGAACTAATTCAACTCGCACAAATGACTTCAAAACCATTTCTGAGCAACAAAGCAGAAGTCATTTAATTTACGTGGTTTTCAGCATTCACTTGTTTTCTTGACCCGCCTTCTTCCGCCCCCACCTCTGCCACTTTGCCTCCACTACCAGTGTAGAAGAAATTTTGAAATAGTCCAATTAAGTAAATGTGTACTTCCTGGTTAACTTTCTAGTCCATGTATATTTTTAGATAAAATCACAGAGACTCGTATCCTGGAGCCACCTTTTGCCAGTCTGGCTTCCACTCATCACACAGCTTGTAGAGCTCATGGGAGCTGCTCCGTGGAGGCCACATCACAGATTCCATCCTCATGCGAGGCCAAAGTCACCACCAGTGTTAACCACCCTTGACCAGAGGCACTCAAGTACAAACCTAGACCCCATCTGCCTAAAATCCTAAATTCAATGGTGGACCCTCAAAGCCAGCTGATGTTGCCACAGTGTGAAAGCCATGTCACCCTTGGTCCTCAGAAATAATGCAGCCTATGCTCCTGTGACCTGCTCAACCATACAGTCACCTCCTAGGGCTCTAAGCCGCCTATCTCTGTCCAATCCTTAATCTCCGCCTCATAGCTATCATCAGTGTCCCCTGGGACTCCATTTCCACAATAACCCACCTAGCCCACATCTTCAATCTCTCCACAGATGCTCCCTCCACTTCCTGACCTTGACTGAAATCTGCCTCTCCCTTGAGGTCACGCCTTTCCCAAGTAGCCTTCTCCAATGGCATTCCTATAACTATTCACTTATCCCTATAGGTACCTCAAATGCAACAAGCACAAAATTGAACTTGTCATCATCACGAAATCTTCTATTCTCCTTCCCCCCAACTTCCATGACACAGTGACACAGAAGTTACTCAGTCACCAAAAGCAGGAATCTGTTTCTCTTTCTCTTCCATGTTCTATCATCATGAAGTCCTGCCAATTTTCCAGCCAAATGCTTCCTTGTCTGTGCTTCTATTATTACTGCTTAATTCAAGGCCTTACTCTTCTCTTGCCTAGATTATCACTCTGTTTTCCTCCTTTTAATTCACTAAGGAAATCCATTCTCCACCATGCTGCCAGAAAGATTGCTCTAACACAGAGCTGACCGTGATTTTCTTCTGCCTATAGTAGTCCGTGACTTTACCACACCTGGCTGAGGCCCTTCTTTGAATAAACTGGCCCCCTGTCCTATGCACCTATCCATGTCTCCATTCTTATCTCTCCCAAATTTCTGCCTCCCTCTTAATGCTTTAATAATACTAAGCAATTTGTCCTTCACCACATTTATCATGCTAAAATGCTCTTGTGCCTTGACTCATGCAATTCCCCTTGCCTGAAATGAGTGAAATGTCCTTTTCCACTCGACCCCGTTCCTTGCCTGGTTGTCTCTGACATACTATCCTTTGATTATTATCATCCTATCCAGGAATCATTTCCAGAAGCTCTGTCACCCCTCCTGTTGCTATCAGGATTGGCTTGTATTAATTGTATGAGTATATGCACGTCTTTCCCCTGTATCTATTTTCCTGGCGGTCAGAGACTGAATCTTTTACATTTTTTACATTTCCATCTGTGGGTCTAGCAAAGTAACAGGAACATATTAGGTGCTTAATAAATATTTGATGCACCAAAATAATTTCCACTGAAAATGGATTTGCCAAGCCCCAGTGGTCTTCGTGCATGTAGGCTTTCATTTACTCTTGCTCATTCAGCAAAAGAATACCTACTAAATATTTATATCCTATTTTTCTAGCATTCTTGACCTTTCTGCTAGTTAGATATGCTGTAACTTCTTTAAATGCCCTAAATTCCGTTTCACTCAGAAACTCTCTCATGTGAACCACAGTGTCTGCTTGTGCAAAATAACTGATAGAGATGATCTGGGAAGAGGCAAAACTAGGACAGCCCATGTCATAATGCAATTTACAGTGTGCATGACTGCATGCAGATACAATGTTTGGCAATACATCGTTTTTAAAAATCCTTCAGCAAATGTAAATTAATAAAACACAAAATGAATACATCAATTTCTAGAGAACTCAAAATGTTCTCTAGAAAAAAAAATGGTCAAAACTGAGTGAATTTAATCAGAACCAGCTACATAAGGTGAGTATTGCTGTCAGCATAAACATGAGTAGCTTAACAGGAAAGAAAGTAGCATTTCAGGTTAAAGAAATGACATGAACAAAAGACAGAAGATAAAAGCTCTTTTGAGAAAAATATTAAGCCCATTTAATAACTACAGCGTCTGAGCTAGTGTGAGGGAACAAGTCATTAGCATGTAGGAGCTGTGCTCAATAAATCTAGGAAGCTGAAATGAGTCTTTAGGGCCAACTGTACTAGGGAGACTCCAAATCTATTCTTTCCTCCTTTCTCTGGAGGGGCATTTTTGTTTGAACCCTCTTAAAATATTGTAGTAATCGTACCTTTTGGATAAAAAGAACAAAGTCCACTAGAATTCAATGCAAATAAGCATAACTTTAAGCATAACTACAAGCAGGTGGAAGAGATATTTAGCACCCAAGAAATGTGCTTTTGTTTTTGCTAACTTACTGTGCAAAATTAGGTTATATGTGGGAGAAATTTGCAGCCTCTTCCTCAACTATAAATTCCTGAAAGGCAGAATTCAGTCTTAATATATGGGTATTTCTGCTATCATTCAATATATATTTATACATAGCAGAAAACCTGAGGTATACAAAAATGATACACAAAAATATAACAGTGATTACAGAATTTGCAAGGGAATTCAGACCCAAGGAACAATTGGTAAATTCTCTGAGCTTTCTTTTTACCTTATACATGACAGACTCAGAGCCAAATAATCCAGCATTCCCAGAAAATTCGGAGGGCATAGAAAAGAAATATCCAAACAAAAAGCTACTCTCTTTAGCCAATGGTGCAAGAATGGGGAAGCTTAGAAGAACAGAAATTAAAATATAATGTCATTTATAATTGCTTGCGAAAATGAAATACTTTAGTATAAATATTACAAAATGCTGATGAAAGAAATCAAAGATCTAAATAAATGGAGATAATTACTATGTTCACGGATTGGAAGACTCAACATAGTAAAGAAGTAAATTCTCTCCCCAATTGATACAGATTTGATACAACTTTCGTCAAAATCCTAGCAATTTTTTTTGTAGATATAGGCAAGATTATTCTAAAATTTACATGAAAAAGCAAAGTAACTACAATAGCTGGAACAAACTTGAAAAATAAGGTAGAAGGAATCATCTACCCAAATTTCAAGCTATATAATCAAGACAGTGTAGTATTGACAGAGAGATAGATACATAGATCAATAGTAGACAGCCCAGAAATAGATCCACACAAATATGAGATGTAAATTTGATGAAGATGTAAAATAATTCAATGGAAAACAGACAGCATTTTCAATAATCAATGCTGGAGCAATGACAGAATGAGACCCTGTCTCAAACAAACAAAAATCTACAAAGCTTTCATTTAAAAAATAGAATCTGGGATGTAAGGCTAGGAAAAGATTTCTTAGACTCAACTCCAAAAGCATAATTGATAAAAATAATTAATTATACTTCATTAAAATTTAAAATGTTTGCTTTGCAAACTATTCTGGTGACAAAAAAGTATGGAGTAGGAGAAAATATTTGCAAACAACATATATGACAAAGTACTAGAATCTAGGACATATAAAGGACTCCCAAAACCCAGGACCTTAAAAAGACTGAATTAGAAAACAGGCAAAAGACATGCACAGTCGTTTCACAGAAGAAAACACACAAATGGTAAATGAGCACATGAAAAGATGTTCAGCATCATTAGATATTAGGAATATGTAAACTAAAACCACAATAAGATACCACTTCACACCTTTCAGAATAAGAACAATTAAAGAGAGACAATCCCAAACATCACCACGGTTGCAGAAACACTGTATCATTCATACATTGCTGATCAAAATGTAAAATGGTACAGCCACACTAGAAAACAATTTGGCAGTGTTTTAAAAATCTAAACATGCCAAATAACATAATTCAGCAACTGCACTCCTGGACATTTATCAAAAAAAAAAATGTAGATTAATGTTTACACAAAAGCCCACTAATGTTTATAGAACGTTTATTTATAGGAGTCCAAAACTGGAAAGATCCTAGATGTCATTCAAAGAGTGAATGGTTAAGCACATTGTGGTATATCAATACCATGGAATACTACTTAGCAATAAAAAGGAATAAACCACACAGGGTGGATGAATCTCTAGAGAATTATGCTGAGTAAAAAAAAAAAAGGCATCTCTAAAATATTGCATACTGTCAAATTCCACTCATATAACATTCTTATAATGACAAAATTATAGAAAAGGAAAACAGATCAGTGCTTATAGGAACTAAGGGGAAGAGTGGGGAGGAAAATGGGTATGGTTACAAAGGGGTAGTATGGAGGATTCCTGTGGTGAGGGGAATGTTCCTTGTCTTCTCTCTGCGTCAATATCCTGGATGTCATATTGTAGTACTGCTTTGCAACATGTGACCACCAGGGGAAACTGAGTAAATGGCACATGAAATTTTTCTGTATTATTTCATACAATTGCATCAGAGTCTATAATTATATCAAAATAGTGTAATGTTTTTCTAGTAAAAGCACATACATAAAGATCAAGGACCCTTCCAATTATAAAGTCTTAGAAGAAAAAAAATCTCTAAAATATAGCACGTAGCCAAAATGAGGAAAGAACAAAAACATGCAATGACTGGGCCTTGTATACTATCATGGCTTGCTGCATTTGGCAGTGATGGGTCCTTTGCTTTTAAAGTGTTCAGTGCTATCATTTAGTGGCACAAAATGTTAGCGTGTTGAGATTGCACAAACCAACATTACTTCTTCATTATTCTGATATCCTTTTTCTATTTACTATTCACATATAAGCTAACTTGTATTACAGAAACATGCTGATACAAGATACTATATTTCTTTATTTCTAAGTGACTATGCTGGCATAAAGTAGGTAGACAATTATTGCTGGAAACAAAAACTGATTGAGTAAATAAGTGAATTGAAGCCACAAATGAGGTGTATAGATGAAATTGGAAAACCCTATTTGAAAAAGACTCAGCTAGCTACTATAGGACATAACACATGAGACAGTAAACATGAAAATTATCTAGTTTTTGTAGAGTCTAATTAGCAGTAATGAAGACCTGAATGGAATAAATCTGTAGGACATTATATGTAAAAGAATTAGCAAAATGGTGAAATAGTTAAGGCTAAATCCCCAGTTTTCACCCTCACCAAATCTCCTGCCTAATTATCTGATATGGCTGGAAGCACTACCAAAGCCTTGTTTTAATTTTGTGACAACACTATAGCAGGCCCTGTTTTCTTTCCCCATGTTCAAAACTGTTAACTCCTACTTCTTCAGCTATCTCATTTCAAAAATAAGTTCTTTAAGACCTCTACAGCTATGAAAACATTCCTCAAAATGTAACACTCACCCCAGCAAACCCTTCCACAAGTTTTCTAGATAATTAGTTTCATAAAACATTACTTTTCCTGGAATATTCTGCCAATAGCCTCAAGTTGCCTAATAAGATCTGAAATAAAGAACAGGTGTTCTTCTTGCCAACACTCTCATTACAGGATTATTTTCATAGAAGTTTAATTAACAGGAAGCAACATGTAATAAATAGTAAATGACGATTGGCAACAGCAATTCTTAGTCCTGCCAAAATCCTACATCTTTATGTATGCATTTTTCCACCTCCTTATAGTGACCGATGAGGTAGAATGACTTTCTGCTTTGGCTTCTCTTCTGGCTTCTGTTAGGAGTACCTGTAATGGTTTCCTCTTGGCTTTCACCTTCTTAATGCCTCTTCCACCCTTCTGGACTCCACCAATTCCTGAGATAGCCTCAGCCACATACATAGTAGGCTATGTGGAATCCTGAGAAGTCTGCCCTTCCAACATCTTAATGGAAGAGCGGTTGGTTCCCCCACTACAGGTTCCTCTGATTCATGTGCTCCCCAAATACTCCAGCATTACTGCTCGCCTCTCCCAGCTCCACCTTGGGCTTCTGGCTCCTCATTGCTAGTCCACCACCTGGGTCTCCAGGGCATTGTCCCCTCCATAGCAAATCTGCTTCTGTTACATTGACCTCAGCAGAAGATGACACTTCTCTCCACTGCCACAGTCCTTCATTCACCCCACGCCATTAATAAGACAAGGCTATTGGACTTAATAAAGGGTTGGGAGAGGTAGGTAATAATAAATTTTAGTATTTAGTAAAATAGCTCTAAACATTACTAATAACCCTAAAAATGACTCCTTTCCCAGGAACTATGAAAAAACTCAAAGAACAAGCTCTAGCCTTCCTATGGATTACCTGGGTGTACCCAGTTCCTATCCTTGTTCTCTGACTTCAGGGATTAAGAACATTCTTAAATCCACCATGTGATGAGTCTCTACCTTCCTCTAGGAAGCTTTATCCCCTTAATTAAGGGGATTGGTCTTGTCCTAAAACACAATCCCCTAGTCCCCACTAGGATAGTCATGAGACATAATAGCTCCCAACAGTATCTCCCCTAAAGACTGAGTTATCCAACTTGGAGCAACACTAAGGACCTTTAGCCAAACCATACACACTTGCTTCCCCATAGCAAGTGTAGTCAGTGTCTCTCTATAAATGTTAAAAAAGAGAAATATTGCCCTAAAGGAAATGTAATCTACAGAACTTGCCCAACATCACAATGAAGATAATGTTTTTAAATTATTGGCATGAGATTTCAATTCCCTTTTTCTGTTCCTTGGTGTCCAGATAATCTTGTCCATGCTTTTCCTTACATAAACCGACCAACATATAATAAAGGAGCCCATTAGTGTCTTTGAGAACATCAATACCATTCCCTAATCCCCACTCTCAGCTTTAGACCAAATTCTACTGTAGGCAAGACTTCCTCCCCCTTCTAATCTTGGTAAGAGAGCAAAGACTAGCATAAAGATGCATATTTCAGCACAGCCTTCTGTTTCTTCTCTGCGGGATGGATTTTTCCCTGTTTTTCTGGGCATGGAGTAACATTTAGCTTCTCTGTGAGTCTCTCTTTCCCATTCATCTTCAGATCCCATGTTCTTCCCAGGTTGCACCTTGTCTCCCATCAGTGAGAATCCCTAGCTAATCCACACTTAGTTAATGCTAAGTTACATAAGTTTTACTAGTGTAGTTTTCTCTTAAAAACATTTCTCTAAAACTGAACTTGCTCTATCCAAAGCCATCTCAGATCATGTTCTGCCCAAACATGATCGCATTATATATCCCTAACTTTCTAACTCTGCCTTGCCCAAATCTTTTTTATGAGTTCCCAGTTCCTTGTCAAGTTTTACTTCTCATTCTCACTGACTATGATTCTTAACCTATTTCCTCCAACTCCTCTGCTTATACCATTTTTGTTTCCAATATTCCTCTTTTCCTGCCCTTTTCCTACTCTACACTGGCACTTTATTTTTTCAAAACACTTCCCCTTGACCTCGCTCCAGAACATCTTGTGACTTCTGACTTGACAAACCAGCTTACATAGCTGTGAAAATTCAGGGAAATTTCCCAACAACTCCTCAGCACTCTTGACCCAATAGGGAAGGAATCGCCACTGTTATCAAGAGAAGAGTCTGCAGAGAACAGGACTCAAAATAAACATTCATTCATTGATCAGGACCTTGATTATGGTGTTACAAGAGCATAATATCTGCTTTACTTCAGCTACCTTAGGAACTACAAATGTACTCCAGACGCATTAGTAGTTAAACAGCTTTTCTGGCCCAGCCCAAGAATCTAACCACCACTTGTAGCATTATCTGTTTGGAAAATTAGGCCTCCATTCTGAATAACCACAAATAAACTTTTGGACTTGTTCACACCTGGCACCTGTAGACATAGTCATAATTTTCCACCCACATGCAAGTAAGCCTCCTCTAATGCAAGAAACAGCAGCCTTTCTGTTTCAAAGACCTGGATAGATCCAGAATTAATGGATTGCTATACACTGGGGGAAGGCCACTAACTGCTGCTACTATTAATAACGAAACATTTATATCCTGTATATTTTCACCTTTTTATTGCCTTTCATTTCAAAGTAACTCTTAAGATTTTCAGAGCAAACAGCATAGATTTGGGCAAACCGAAAACTATGGAGAAACAGGGATTCTGGCTTAAGGCCCGGCTCTGCTTTTTTACTAGACATGTACTTGGCTGAGTCACTTAATTCTCAGACCTTCAGTTTCCTTAACAGTAAGGCAGCAGCAGTAACAATAACAACACTATCTTCACTATCAAATGTCAAGATTTTTCAGTAAGGCATGGCAGCAAGACAAATTGGGGGTGGAGTGGAGCTACTAGGACAGGTGGGGGTTAGAGTGACAATAGAAATTCAGACAAGCAGGTAGGGCATAGCAACCAAGGTCATTGAGCAACACACAGACATAACACAAGCAAACACCAGGCTAGATGGCAGCAGTAGCAGGATGGCTCCACTCATGGTCAGAGCCAGGTGTCAAAATTGAGCAGTTGCTAGATAAAATCCCAGTACTTCGTGGAGGTCCACACCAAGGCCAGCCCTGTTCCTTGGGGAGAGAACCCAGCAATAAAAAGTACAGGGAAATCAAATAGATACCAAAAATTATAAAAATTGTAAAAATTGTAGATACTCAAGGGAAGCTCAGTTCTATGAAATGAGGGGAAAGAGGATACTTGGCAACCTAGGTGGCGAATTGCAGTGATGCTCTAGAACAGCTAAACCATGATTCAAGACAAATAAAGGATTCTAGGGATCAACCCTGGGAAACCCATGTTCCAGCAGCAAAGGAACCCTTGGACCATGACATTGAAGCTCACACATTATCAGAGCAAGCTACAGGGTATAGAAATGTACACGAAGTCAGCAGTTAGTTTGACAAAAAAAAAAAAAAAAATTAAAGAACCCCAAAGCAAATGAAGGAACAATAAAAACAAATAAATGTGACTTAATCAAATTAAAAAGCTTCTGTGCAACAAAGGAAATAATCAACAGAATAAATAGACAACCTACAGAATGGGAGAAAATATTTGCAAAGTGTACATCCGGCAAAGAACTAATATACAGAATCTACAGAGAACTCAAACAAATCAGCAAGATAAAAACAAACAAGCCTATCAAAATGTGGGCAAAAGACATGAGCAGAAGTTTTTCAAAGGAATAGAGACAATGGCCGACAAACATGAAAAAATGCTCTGGATCACTAATCATCAGGGAAATGCAATTAAAAATTCACTGAGATACCACCTTACCCCTGTCAGAATGGTTATTGTTAAAACAAATATTATTAAATATTATTAATATTTGTATTAATCAAAAAATAATACATGTAGAAGCAGAGAGAAAGGAACACTTATACACTGCTGGTGTGACTGTAAATTAGTACAACATCTATGAAAAACAATTAGCAGTTTTCTCAAAGAAATAAATGTGGACTTACCATTCAATCCAGCAATCCCACTGCTGGGTAGCTACCCAAAGAAACGAAGTCATCTTACTCAAATATTTATTGCAGTGCAATGCACAGTTGCAAAGAATCAACCTAAGTGCCCTTCAATTCATGAATGCAGAATATATGAGACACACACACACATACTATGGAGTACTATTCATTCATTAAAAGGAATAAAATAATGTCGTAAAAATAAAATAATAAAATAATGCAGCAATGAGAAAGGAACTGGAGACAACTATCCTAAGTGAACTATATTTTCACATATAAGTGGAAGCTAACAGATGGGTACACATGGGCACAAAGCAATATAAAGACCGTGAGAAACCAAGCAAGAAGGAGGGCAAGAGGGTTGCTGTGGAATAAAAATTCACTTATCGGATAAAATGAACATTATTTTGGTGACGGGCACACCAAAAGGCCTCACTTAAGCATTGTACGAGATAACCACGTAACAGCAACACTTGTACTCAAATAAATAAATAAATAAATAAACAAACAAATAAATAAAATCTTAAAGAGTTAAGACTGATTTATCAGTTAACTCAGTTCCTTGGGCTCTGTATGTGTGACCAGGTGTCCACTCCCAGAGCAGGTGACTCTGTCTCACTGCCTTTTGGCCAGAGGCCTCTTCTTTTCTCTGGCCAGTTACTCAGTAAATGCTAGGTGCCAAGCCACCACAGTCATGAGGGTACCTGGCACCGTAGCAGGTGCTCAGCAAATGTCAGATGAATGGATGGTTAGAGGATTGAGTAAATGAACGCAGGGGGGATTGTACAAAGAAAACTATGGAACATTAAGAACAGGACCTTACCCTTTGTGATTAAGCCTGAAGACATCCTTAATTCTCTGCTTTCTGTACTTGGGAAGACGGAATGCAGCCTTGAATGCATTTTAAGAGCCATGTAGGAAAAGACAAACAAGCTTAGAAGAATTCAGTGAAAAATGAGAAGCCAAGTGTCAACAACAAATTCAGGGTTCCCATTCAAGGCCAGTCAAAACTAGTAAACAAAGAATGTGCTAGCAGAGAGAGTTAATCATTTCATTAATACTTTAATACCCATTTGAAATTGACTGACTTATCTGTCCTGACATATCTCCTTCACAACGTATTTAAGGAGGAGTGTAATATAGGATGGAATCCAAGGTGTCACGTTCTTGGCTTACTGGTGATTATATAAGGAATGTGTACAACACTGGCAGGATCTGCCCTGGAGCCCTGCCGGATCCAAACCTGTGTGTGAACCCCTGTGGGTCCCCATGCTGGGGAGAGGCATGAGGACCTCTGCTCCCCCAACACTCATGCGCAGCAAAGGGCCCTTCACATTTCCTAATTAGGTTATATCCAGTGTTCACAGGGCTATGATGGATGAGATACTGAAGTGTAATCACAACTGATATTATTCACGTCCCAGGAATGTGCAGCCCAGGCTGCTCTGCTAGCTCCAGCAGAAAACAGTGGTGAGGTTGACAAGTAGCCTTGTTACATTTCAGTCTCATCCAGATTTATTCCTTCTATTTGGTCGTGATTACAGATCAAGTGTTTGGAGAGAAGAAATAAACATGCTGTAAATTTCACTTCCTGGGTGTCTGAGGCTCATTGAGTCATATACAGACTGGCATAACCTGCTGGTTAGAATGCCCAGAAATGGACCTAACTGTGGCAACTTCTGTGTCTGCTTTGAGATGTTTGGTTGCCTAGAAGCCTAAGGAACCTCAGAAAAGGTAATTAACTTAATCAACAGGTGTTGTGTCAGGCACTGGGCTAAAATAGAAGTTGCCTCTTCTGGAATGGTTTTCAATGGCATGAAAAAACCAGACAAAATATGCCAGTAACTAACACAAGTCAGATGCAACTCAGTGCTATAATGG
Source organism: Arctocebus calabarensis (assembly GCA_963573935.1). NCBI lineage: Eukaryota > Metazoa > Chordata > Mammalia > Primates > Lorisidae > Arctocebus > Arctocebus calabarensis. The sequence continues at coordinate 30,927 of CAUYON010002721.1, read as the reverse complement.
AGGGATAAACAAAGTGTTAATGACGTACCAGAGCAGGGAATGATTAACTCTGCGTGAAGGAGGGGTGAGGTGTACTTTCATGGATACATGAAATGGTACAGAGGTGTGGAGCTACAACAACTCACAGGAGGGATAATAGCCCAGTGGACAGGACCCCAGAGCCCTTCACAGAGGGGTGGATGTGGCAGGTGGTTGGATGGGGGGATATTCTGGGAACATGAAGCAACACAGCACACAGAGAGATGAAAGAACACAGCAATTTGGGATTCCATCCTAACTGTGTATGATTGCAACCTGTGGATGGTAGATGAGGATGGAGAAGTAGCCAGGGCCAGGACATGACAAAATGTGTTTTGTAGATAGCTTAGTACTTTGTATTTTATCCGGATGGCTGTGGGAAGCCACATGAGGTAGTTCAATCTGTTTGACTGGGTAACTCATTGGATCTGGGGAGAGGGTGTAGACAAAGGATCCAGGGGAGATTGGATGAGATCCTCAACCAAAGGTAAAATTGACAAATAAATTGGCCTTTTGTGATCCCATAGGTTGAACTAGGAAGCAGAAGAAAATGGACTAATTCTCCTATCTACTCAAGTAACACTATTTTCTAACGATCACTCTGTACCCTATTTTGTTATTTAAGCAAATGTCAGCACCTCTATTCAATTATCAGTTCCTAGAAGGAAAATCAGAGAGATCTGCATCTATTTTATCTTTGTGTTGCCCACACTCTCTAACGCAGCCCCTACACACATTACTCATTCTGAAATACATGTTGAAAACACAGAATTTGTATGTATTTCAAGGGGGGGAGGTTGCTAGGGTCAGTATTTAAACCAAGAGAAACCTCTTCAAATCCTTCCTTTGCAGAAAGGTTACTTGTTTATCCGGCACATCCATCCACAGGACACGTGTGGCGCACCACAGACCTTCAGGGAAGGTTTCAAAGCATCCTTGCTGCCCATCTTGGACAGGGTGGGCACTAGTGTCTATACAGTTTCCAGAAGATTCCAAAGTAGGTTGGCAGACATTTGAAATGATCTGAATTCATGAGTCAGTTACTCATACTTGCCAGCACCAGAGCCAAAGTGAACAGGACCTTCTCGTCTATTTCCAGATACCCACTCACCTATCTATTAACACCTAGGGCTTCAGCTTCACCAGGATCCTCTAAGCCTGTGGTCTCTTACCCCCTCCCCCTCCGTGGCTATGGACCAATACTTGTCCATGGCCTATTAGGAAGCAGCATCACTGCCTGAGCTCTGCTTCCTGTCACACACACACACACACACACACACACATCTGTGAAAAAATTGTCTCCCATAAAACCAATCAATCCCTGGTCCCAAGAAGGCTAGGGACTAATGCCCCAAAGCCACACATTTCCACTCATATTTCAAAACCAGTAGTATTTTGTATAGTGAAACTATACAGCAAGGTAGACAAGCTGAGTTTACTATTGTTTACTTTTGTCATAGAATTTTCATGTTTTCACTTGGGTAATTCAAATCACAATAGTGCAGTGATCAATCCTTATCGTTCAGTCTGGGAAAAAGAAGTCCTAATGCCCGTTCTTGCTGATTTAATTGTTTACTTCCAGTTTCTGCTTGTTGTTTTTGCTTTATTTAATATTTTAAGGTCTTTATTATGCTTTTATTATTTTAAATGTTAAATGTCCAAGCCCTAAATTACAGAACAGTGAGTTAAAGACAGAAACCAGCTTTAAGCAAAGGAATTAAATGTACATCCTCTTCTTAGCACTTTCAAAAGAAATTTTTTATTTTAAATTCATTCTAGACTTCCACAAAAATTGCAAATAGTCAGTCCCCACACGCCCAACATCCATTCTCACCTATTATTCTCCTTTTACACCGATCTTGTCCATTTGTAACAACTAATGAACCAATATGGATACCTATTTTTAATTAAAGTCCTTATTTTATCAAGATTTCCGTAGTTTTTACCAACTATCCTTTTTCTGTTCCAGAATCCCATTCGATGTTCCTCATTACATTTAGTTGTCTTGTTTCCAAAGGCCCTTCTCTGCCATGACAGTTTCTAAGCCTTTTCTTGCTTTTGATGACCTTGACAGGTTTGAGGAGTACTGGTCAGATATTTTATGGGATTTCCCTCAGTTGGGAATTGTCTGTGTTTTTCTCATTATTAGACTGGAGTTAGGGATTTCGGGAGAAAGACCACAGAGGCAAAGTGCCTTTCTCATCATACTACATCAAGCCTGCATAATGTCCATGTAATTTACGATTGTTGATATTGACCTTAATCACCTGTCTGGGGTGGTGTTTGTTGGATATCTCTACTGTAAAGTAACTCTCCTTTCCCTTTTTGTGCTGAGCTCTTTAAAAGGAAACCACAAGGTACAGTCTACAGTTAAGGAGTGGAGATTTACACTCTGCCTCTTTGATGGTAAAATATGTGTGTAAATTATTTGGAATTCTTCTGCACAGGAAATGTGTCTATGGTCCCATATTTATTTATTTACTCAGTCATTTATTTATAGTACTGTTGACTCATGGATATTCATTTTTATACTTTGGGATATCAGTTAATAGTAATATTTTATTAATACTTTATACTTCAATAATACTTTATTTTGCTACTATTGTGGTCTGCCCCAGCTTTGGCCACCAAGCGCTCTTTCAGATGGCTCCTGTGTCTCTTGGACACAGCCCTGTCCTCCTGGGGTTTTGCTGAGCACTTCTCTACCTTCTGGAACTAGCAGATGCTATAGGCTCATCTACTATATTTCCTGCCTCAGACTTAAAATCAGCCCTTTCTCCAAAAACCTCAATTCTTCTACTGGAGAATGGTATTAGAAACTAAGATCTGGGTGTGCTCCCTGCTCCTGGGGAGTGTGTGTTGCTTCTAGGCCCAGTTGATGGAGAAATAATACATATGTGTATAGGTTAACCCATGTCTACACATATATCTATACATATTCCTATGCATAACTCTCTGTACTTCTAGTAAGCTAAATATGAGTTGATACTGAGGTCTCCTGCTCTCCCCCAGTACTGCACAGAGGGTGCTCCCCTTCTCCCTGGCTGGTCTGTGCCCTCTCCTCCCACAGTGGAGAACCTGGCTCCCACCCACCAGCATCCATGCTTTCAATTGTTCAGTTCCAGTGCATGGAAGTTCCATAACTGTTAAACCATAACTTCATAAAAAACTATATAAACTACAATGCTTTTGTAGAGTTCCTTTTGTCTTTCATCTCACAGACTCCACACTTTTCCAAATTTACTTAGGCCAGCGTTTTCCTCCTTTAGCGAGGTTATTTCATGTATTTGTAATTAGTTATTTTGTCATAGTTTGCATTTCATCCTGGGATCTCCCAACCTTCAAAATGATTTTTTAATGTGCATGATTAAGGTTCTGCCTTTGTATTATAAAGTTCTACAGGTTGTGAAAAGTGCATAGCTTTGTGTATCTGCCATTATTATTGTAAGACATCATAAATAATAGCTTCACCACCAAAAAAAGAAATCCTCAGTGGTTGACCTATTCAATTCTTCCTTTTTACCACAAATCCCTGGAAACCACTGATCTGTTTACCATCTCTATAAGAGTTTTTTGCCTTTTCTAGGATGTCATATAAGTAGAATTATACATTATGTAGCCTTTTTAAGACAGGTTTTTTTTTTTCTGCTTAGTACCATGTATTTGAAGCTCACCCATGTCTTTCCACAGTTTTATACCTTATTCCATTGCATGGATGTGTCACAGTCTTTCTAATCATTCACTTACTGAAATTTGCTTCTAGATGTTTATGGTTTAAAATAGCACTATTAAATACATTCTCATACTGGCTTTTGTGTTGACATAAATTTCCACCGCCCTTGAGTAAATAGTTAGGAGTGCGATTGCTGAGTCTTATGGTAAGACTATGTTTAACTTTGTAAGAAAATGTCAAACTGTTTTCTAAAATAGCTGTTATTATTATTCATTCACATCAGCAACAGGAATGGGAGTTCCTTTTGTTTCACAAAGTTCTGTTGATCCTTGCCAGCAAATAATATTGTCAGTTGTTTTTTTTTCTTAATTTTAGCCATTTTAACAAGTGTATAATAGCCGCTCATTGTTCAACAGCTTTTAAAACTATTAAATGTTTGTCACAAATGGGGAGTAAAACTTTAAACCAGAGATCTGAGTCACCTGCTCTAACCATTGAGAACGATTTTGAAATAGCTCGAGCTGTAGGAGACAAGGTGCTCCTCTTTGACTTAGAAATGGGTTTCCTTCATCATCTGGTTTCCTTCACTTGACTTTAGTTCCTATGCTTTCCATCCACAGATAAGAGAACAAAACAGATGTGGGAGCTAATATTTCATAAAATAAATGAGTGGGGGAGAGAGAAAGAGACACAGAAAGTAAATTCTCAGAAGACAGGAGAGAGAGAGAGATACAGAAAGTAAATTCTCAGAAGACATGTCAGAGACAAAATGAAAAATATGCCCTATGAGAGGAGAAGGCTGTCATCTGGGTAGAGGAGACCACCCTAGAATTTGGTGGATTCTTTTTATAAGAATACCTAGGACTGCTTTCAATCAGGATGGTAAGACATGCGGACACAGAAAAGATGTTCATAAAGGAAAACATTTTTATACTTAGAGATCCCTAAACACAGGAGGCATAGCATATTTTTATACATGGAGATTCCTAAACACAGGTGGCCACATGGAGAGGCACCAGCATCAGTCAAGGAAAATGGGGAAAGTGGGCAAGCACTTTTAACTTAGTTTCTCCAGGCGAGGCAAAAGTAGGCTAAGTGTGTTTGGGATTGTCAGGTTAGAATATTGCCAGCAGGCTCTGGGGTATAGTGGCTGGGCTGTCTCTAACAGTCTGGCCTGCGGTAACTAGAGTAGCAGGGTGGTGAGTCTGCACTTGAGAGCCAGATAAACGAGGTGTGGGCTTTGTATTGGTAAATTTGCATATGAAAGATGGGCTCTCAGGCCCCTTGTTTACTATCTCTAGGAATTACACCCCTCAGGGAGGGGAAAGTCCCTTTCAACATTCATTAGAAAGGTACTTTACTGGCTGTTAACTCATCACAATAAAAAGCCACGTGTAATACGCTTCTCCTTGCAGCCTCCTTTTCAGTCTCTTCCCCTCTGACCTCCCTGGTTGCTGAGGTCTGAGCATTGTAAGACTTCATATGTCAATGTTTCCTTCTTCAAATTCTATTAGGTGTGGTTCCATATGATATTGATGACTTATACACCTGTTTTGTCCTTCATGCTTTGCAAAGCATATCAAGTACACCTGTTGTCTAACCCTGTGTGACCTCCTCCAGGAGGTGGAGGAGTCATTCTTCACTTTTATTGCCATTTAGCATTTCTCAAATCTTTCCACTTGCCTCCGAATCTCAGTATTTACAGATCTCCCTTATCCACGTATCATTCTGTGTGCTGTGTGTTGCTTCCCTTCCCCTCCCCCACCCCCCAGCTTTATGTGCCATCTTTTTCCCTCAGGCCACTCCTGATGCTTCATTCATCAGACTTTGGGACAGGAATGGTGCCAGGTCTCAGGGACACAGAGATGAATAAGGCTGTCCTTGTGTGGTAGGAAAAATAGATAAGAACATACATTTTGAGGCCTGGTAATGTCCCAGCCATAGTCATAAGAGCTGCTTCAATTAATCTTCACATCACCCTCAAGGTGGATTCTGTGATAACTTTCCCTCACCACCACCATGCTTATAGCTAGCACCTAGGCTTAGAGAGCTGAAGTAGTGAGCCAAGGTCACAGAGCTAGATGGACAGCAGGGATCTCAACCCAGGTCCTGACCCTGGGGCACATGCTTCTCCTCTGGATGCCGCGAGCCTACCACCTACATGACTCAGAGTACTTCCTCATCCCAACCCTTGCAGGGATGAGCCCTTTTTTCAAAAAGAAAGAATTATTTAGCAAAAATGTGTATTCTAAGAACCTCTACCACAAACTAGAGGAGGATGACCAGGAACCCACATAGGCTGCGAAGCTCACTAACCAGTAATCCTCACTGCAGCTCTGTACGGAGGCCAATCACCTGGGTTGTAAAGATCTGCACCACGTATACGTGTGTTCAGACACATGCCCCAGCCCCATCTGGTGAAAAGCCCACTCATCACCCTATTAAACCAGGCCATTCTGATCACTCTAACCAGAAATAATCTCTCTACTCACTGACGTTCTCTTCATGGTTAGAACTGCATTTCTTGGAATTTGCCTTACTTTGTTTGGGCTCCTATAACAAGATCAAGGGCAAGGTTGGTGGCAGGTGAGGGCCATTTTCTCACTGTGTCCTCACATGGTGGAAGGAGCAAAGGTGCTCTCTGGGGTCTCTTTTATAAGGGCACCAACCTCAGACATCAGGACTCCCTTCTCATGACCTAATCAGCTCCTGAAGGCGCCATCTCTTAATACCACACTTGGGGGGTTAGGATTTTAACATATAAATTTAGGAGGGGACACAAATATTCAGTCAGTAACAGAGACAATGAGAATCAAGAAGAAGTTTCAGGAGCCCCTTGGTGAGATTCTAAGAGGGAAAGACTCTTCCCTCACGACAGCTCAGCCAAAGCAGCTGCACAGTCACCTGTAAGGCCAACCCAGGTCCTCCTTCTAATTCCATTTAAAAAGAGGAAAACTGCCAAACCACTAGTGTATGGTGGAATGTCAGCATGGGACCTACCATCCCAGATAATCCCACTTACAATACATGTCCCATTGTCAGATACACATTAGAATTTGTTTCCCTACTGGGCATTTGAAAAATATCATGGAATTGATGATATCATATGTTATCTGGTGTAATAGTTACTTGTGTGCTTGTTTTATCATCTACAAATTTAAACTGCTTAAGTGTAGGAAGCATATTCATCTTTGTGTCTCCCAAAGCACATGTCACCATGCCTTACACGCTGGTGTTCAACACATACAAAGTGAAGGGCAGAGTCACTAGCAAGCAGATTTATACGGCAGGTCCTAAGAGTTAGAATGAATATGCAAAATTCCTACCATTGCTTTCTAAATAGACCCATAATTAGAAATAACTTAAAGATGAGACTTTACAAATGCCAAAGGAACTCCTAGACAACTCTTAAGAACAAAGATTTTAATATAGGGTTACAGAGGAGACCACTGCCTTTGAAGATGCTCAGTGTTCAGTGTTCTTACATGTAAGTCTCACAGCATTTCTGGGCTAAGGTGCAAAACCTAGGGTCACCCCATACTGGCTCTTATATAGGGGTGCATGTCCTGATGCTCAAACAGGAGACCTGACCATAGTCAGGAACGCTTAGATTTCTCTGGAAGGTTCAGATGGAGGCTTTGAGAATACAGTTTCCACATTCAGTCACAGGTTTGAACAGATGAGGGAAATACAGGTCAGCTCAAAGAAAGAGCCAGCATTGTTGACCCAAATCCTTGGTACAAAGAGGGTGTCCAATAAATACATATTGAATGTGTGACACAGCTCCCCTCCCCTCCAGCTCCAACCTGTTCAGTCAGTAGCCAGGCACCTACTGTCAAAGCCACACACCTATTTACTTGTCTGTTGCCCTTGTTGAGACAAACACCACAGCCACTGTTTCTAGCGAGCTGATGACCACATGAAAATCAACTGAAAATGAGGCATGGCTAAGCGGTGGCCTTGAGAGCACCAAGGAAGGTGTGTTCCAGCAGTAGACTGGGGGAGGTGCGCTCCAGAGCCCAGCATGCCAGCCGGGTGAGCTACAGCTAAGGGCTCTGGCCCTGAGCCACCTTGGGGGCCCTAAGAGGAGGAGGGGACAATTCCCAGACGTGGTTTATGATTTTTTATCAGATGTTCTTTGTGAAACGCAAGGACAGTCCTGGGGTTCTCTTTAAGAGAGTTCCAATCAAGAGATCCGTAATTAACCCTCAGAAGAACTGTCTTCTGTGCACACTGGTAGGTGCAGGGGTGTGTTTTGTGTATGGTGTATGGGGAGGTAATTGGGTGTATGTCCATGTGTATGAATGCATGTGGGGAAGCAGGAGACATGGAAGAGCTCTCTCACTTACCCTTTCTTATTTCATCTTGTTTCTCACCAACCCAGAATATTCACTAAAATAATTATTCTTCCTTCTCATCTTATAATCACTGTCATGGCTCTACAATGTTGGTTTCTGTCAGGTATCAAACAGAACGAACACAGAAATTTTGACAGTGCAACAGTGTGGATTTACCAGGTATGCAAATGAAGAAGTCTTCAAAAAAAATTAGCTGGGACTGAAATCTAGATAGAGCAAGTTTTCACTATTTATGTGATGACTTTGAACAAATCAGGGATTTTTCTTTAATTCATTCATTAAAGCATTGTTTTAGTCAAAATATATTTTTCACATGTCACATGTCATTTATTCATTCATTCAATAAATATTTATTAAATCCCTACTATGTCCCAAGCACTGATCAAGCAGTGAATAAAATAGGCAATGTTTCTGCCTTTATGAAGTTCATATTCTGGTTTTGTGGGGTAGGAGGAGATTGTAAACACACGAGTAAGTATGTGCTCAATATGGCAAGTGTTGAGTGCTATGAAGAACAAAGGAGGTAGGGGATAAAGAAGGCCATGGGTGAACTTTATATAGCATGTCTTAGAAGACAGGTCTCTGAGGCACTAACATTTAAGCAAGGCACCTGAAAAAAGCTAAAAAAAGGAGACATACAGGTATGTGGAGAAAGTGTAGAAAGAGTGTAACAAAGAGTATAATTGGAATGACTCAATCTATTATACGTCAGGAAATGTTGGGGGTTGGGAATAAAGGAATGATTGACTCATTATACACAAAAGCCTTCTAAATTGCCTGAAATCCCTTCTGGGAAGAGGGAAAGTGTAAATCAACCATAAATACCTTTCCTGCCCAACATAGACAAAACAACCTAAAACAAGGATAAAATGAGGTGAATGAAAAAGGATTTTTAAAGGCATAGAAGGCTTTATAAATATATAGCAACACTATCTATCCGTCAACAGTTTCCACTAACATTTGAGACCAACCAAGGATACATCTATATTTGAAGATTTTATGCATAGATTAAATTGGTGCTGGCCTGAACCCAAGAGCTAATACCAGTGTCAAAATTGTTCTGGAATTTGGTGGTCACTCTCTAATCTGCTCAGAACCATACGTGAGGCCTGCACACAAATGCAAATGTCATCTCATAGTATACCATTCTCTGCTGCATTTGATTAGGCAAAACTGAAATCTTCTAGCCAAAATATAACCTGAATTTCTTTATTGGCAAGAAAATCTCCGGTAAGAAAATTCCTTGCCCTTTGGCAATTAGTGAAGCAAATTCATTAGCACAGGTCGATATTTTTCCAGGACAGGTGAACTTGTAATTGAGCTTGAATCCTTAAGCTACAAGGAGATTCTTCTTCAAAATGTTGTTCTAACTTTCCAGCTTCTCTTACATTTTTCTTTAAATCTAACTTATGGAGATAATCGAGAACATACACACACAAATGCTGCCTGAATGTGGCATTTTGGAGGAAAACCCCAGCTGAGTACACACGAGTGTGTTTCAGCTTTGCCAGAAGAAAAATAGTTATGCATTATACATGGACTATAAAGACATTTTTTGTAAGCCTTCCTTTAAAATGTTTGAATTTTAGAACTTAAAACGTTCCATGTGTTTAGTATTTCTTGTTCAGTTAGACTAAAGACAAGTGGTTCAAAATTTAGTCTCAAAAAACATACAGTGTATTCCAAGAACATTTCATATATTATTATTTCTGTAGCTATGGCGTTTACAAATATGGCTTATATACTCATTACTGGTTGTAGTTAAGGGGTTGTTTATTCAATAAATATTTATTGTCTACTATGGGCTGTGTCCTGTTTCAGGTATAGGAGATACAACAGCAAACAAATTTCATACATTAGAGGAAACTGGCATACATGAATTTGTAAATAATGTCAGGTAATGAAGCCATTATGCTTTCTGTTTTATTCAGGAAAAGAGAATGTGGGTGGGGCTGATATTTTCCAGGGAAAGCTTTTCCCTTGAAGTGTCATTTGAATGAAGACTTTAATGATTGGAGAGTGGGAGTCATTGGGGGATTTAGGGCAGTAACCCAAGCAGATAGAGCAGGCCAGGTTATGCTGTAGCCTGTGTGATTTTACATACAACCCCACGTCACAGGTTCTTAGCCCTCAAAGTGGAATGATCACTGAACTCCCAGTCTGGCTTCATTTTTTTGAGTTTCAAGTGATGACAATGAATTGCAAGGAGGGCCTGCTGTCAAACTACAATCTCATTAAGTTTCACATGAACACATATAAGAATAGACATTTCCTGTTTCCCCCCCCCCCCAGACCTGATTACCTTTGCATTCTAACAACCTGAAGAGCCCTTCTTTCATCTTCCTAATTTCTCCCAGATATCAAAGATTATTTTAAAGTCTGCCTCCTGTAAGAATCATCCCAACTCCTCTGACCGATGCTAAGTCACTTGTCTTGCTTTGTAGCCGGAGATCTTAACCTAGGACTTCCCCACCATTCTTAGATTGGTCTTTAGAGGAACCCTAAAATTGTATTTGAAAGAGTCTATGTGTAATTCGTTGCACATTTACCCAATGGGGCTGTTTATAAATTCTTCAAGATTTTAAAGCAAGTTTGTGACTCAGAAAGGTGGAAAACCACAAGCATTCTTGGCCAATGCTTCTCAAACATTAAATATGCACTCAAACTATCTCTACTTTATTAAAACGAAGATTTCAATTCAGTAGCTTCGGGGTGAGGTGTGGTGCTGCTGGTCTGCCACCACACTTGGTAGAAGGAGACTAGAGTGTTGTCAGCATGGGCTTCTGTACGTTTATGGGCATTTTGCTCTCTGCCCCTCACATGGACTGCGGGTTGCTGGACAGCAAGGGCACTGCCAACACTACTTCACTCTTCTCCCAAATAGGGACTAATAGAAATAGCCCACTGTTGGGCTCGACAGGTATTCTAAGATATTAGTCTCAACAATTAGACTTCTATGGGTACCACCAATTTCTTAAGGCTCTTTCCAAATTTCAGAGCAGAATCTCAAAACTCCTAAAATCTTCCTGAAATGACAGTTTTTCCTCTTCTCCAGTAGTCCAGTCCCCTAACATATTGAAATTTAAATCCATCAAAGCTAAAAGCCATCATATTTAGTACAGGAAATACACTCATTTGAAAGAATAATTCACTAAATGAGGGCATTCTTTTTCTCACTGAAGATGTTAAGTGCAAGTAAATAACGTGGGGCATCTAAGGAACCAGGATAAATCAACAGCACCAGGCCCTCTTTGGCAGATTCTGGATAAACTATTTAAAGCCCAGAAGTGAAGCTTCTTTAAAAAGGGAAGAGAGGAAGAGAAAGCCTCTGGAAGGCTTAGGAAGAATAGAGGAGAAAAGTGAAAATAGGGCTTTAGGATAAAATCACTGCCTCAAAGAAACCTGCACAAACTGTAAAAATAAGTTATTTACTTAGTCATGTGGAAATAACGTGCTTTTAACAACAGCTAACAATAGAGCAAATGAAGAAAATTACATACAAGACATATGTGTAAGGAATTTCTTTATATGTGCAAAAGGATTTTTTTCACGTGGTTATTTATAAATGTATATACACAAATTATTTGGGTTTGCAAAATACCGTACGTAATGAAAGCTATGCATAAACATTTATAAAATACCTTTTCTAAGTAGGCCAGAAACATTTACTATTTTTCAATAAATTAATAGATAAAATATATACATTAGTGCCAAATGGAACATATATTTTGAAATATGAACCCCAAGTAAAACTCAGGAATCTGGACTAGAATTCAGGTATATGCCAAAGGAAACTTTGTCTCTGAAGAAAGGAAACAATGCCGGGTGTCTTATCTTCATGGACTGTTTTGCTTGTCAAACTTCTAACACCACTTCAGCTGTGTTTTGTATTTGACTTCCAACCTCATGGCCATTTGACCTGCCAACTATTATTTTCTTTGAGGCTTTGTAACGCTCCACCCAAGTATTTCGCTTTCCAGAACAGTTGTGTCCGTTTCCTTTACACTTCACCTTAACATCAGCCTCGGTTCACAACGTCATTGTCTTAAAGTGCCCCTTGTAAGGTTTCTGACAAACCCCAGGACACCGCGGGGATGACCGGTAGGGCTCTGGAAAGCCAAGATCCCCTGGAGATTCTGCTTTGTGCCAGGATTTACACCCAACCTGAGAGTCCTAGGGCAGAAGCCAGGCCCTAAGAGTCCAAATCCCCGGGGTCCTAACCCCCCTTCCAGGCTGACTTCCAGACTAGGACCTCACAGCCAGAAAACACCGCCCGTTCCTGCTGCCCACTCCTTCCCCAGGCCCACAACTCGAGGAAAAGAGGGAGGCCGATTGAGAAAATTAACGTAAATTAATCAGGTTCACCCTGGGCTGGGATGAGGGGCGGGACGTGCTGCGGTGCTGGCGGGGTGACCGGCGGAAGCAGGTGCAGCCAAGGGCAGAATTTTACGTTCCCGGGCCGGCAGCTGCGCCACTTGCGCCTCGGCGCGCGTCTGGGCAGCCACTACCCGCTTGCCTCGGCTTTAGGCAAATCCCTTTGAGAAATCCCGAGGGAGAAGAAACGCCTCCCTCTGGACAAGAAAAACCTGCAGCGTCTGCTGTTCTCGTGCCCACTTGCTCAGTAAGGAGCCCCTGGCGTTTCCAGTTCGCTAAATCCACTCTCCGGGTTTTGAACGCAGCGCTAGAGGAGCGAACTAGAAACTGACAGAACGCACCTCTCGCCTTCCCCTGCTCTGGCTGCGAGTGGCCTGGAGAGCAGTGGCCAGGCAGGGAGGGGTGGCACGGTCAGATGGCCCCGCTTCCTTGCGCGTTGGGACAAGGAGAGATCGGCTAGGGGAGGCGAAGAGATGTGGACCGCACGGTGCGGGTGGAGTCCTATTGTCCTCGGGCACCCAGGCGGCACCACCCCGGGGTCTCTGAGCTAAGAGTCCTGCGACCTTTCTTTGTGCCTAGGGAGTCGAACGAGGCTTGTCCTCCGTAGGAAGCCGCATCCTGGGGGGTGGCGCTAGAACGTAACAATGAGTGCCTATTGTCCTCCCAGGAACTGCCGGCCCCGTGGGCCCCGCGGCCGGTGATCGCTGCGCGCTTGAGTCTGGCCGCGGGCTAGCCAAGGCCAAGGCACAGGTAGCGCTACCAGAAGGGTCAGCGCAGCTGCCCGCGCCCTCCGCCCCGCCCCTCCCCGCCCCCCGCGCCGCGGCCCCGCCCCGCCCCGCCCCCCGCAGGTTCAGTCCCAGCGTCCAGCGCCGCGCGATCAGTCTAGCTCGCACCTTCTTTCGCTGCAGCTGGGGCCGGAGAGGGCCGGAGCGCGGTGGTGGGGCCCAAACAGGGGGCTAGCCCGGGGACCCGGCCGCCGACCTGGGGCGCCTTCACGCTGTCTCGGAGCGGATAATACTGTGAGCAGGCGCCGCCTCGGCGGACCTGGCTGGATCTGCGCGCAGTGGCTGGAGCTGCGTGTGCCCGCGGGAGGCGTCGGGGCAGCGGCTGGGCTTCTCGGAGGCTGTGGTAAGTCTGTGCTACCCTTGGCTCCTTCTTCTTTACCTGTGTGAGAGTCTGTCCGACCCGCGGCGGTGGCCCCTTCCGGCCTGAGCGGGCTTAGACACCAACGGGGAGCGGGCATACCGAGGGCATCATTAGCCTAGCCAGTGTCCAAAGGACCCAAGGGTGTGACATAAAGCAGGCCCTCAGGGGCTCAGGTATACACGACAGGGAAGCCGAGCGCCACTGTGCCCACCACTCTTCAGGGTGGGGCTGCATGGCAACCCTGCACCCTCCAAGCCATTCAAAGAGCCATTCTGGGCGCGTATTGCGTTTTTCCGCCAGAGAACAAGCCGCAGTTGGCTACTGAGCCCCTGGTGCTGTGGATGGGCACCAGGGCCGCACATGCACTTGGGTGCACCCTGCAGATCTGCTGGGGCAGTGCCCGCCGGCTGCCCTCTTCTCTTTTGCCGGGGGACATTGTAGATCTGAGCCTCCAACCTGCAGATCTGGCAATGGATATATACGGGGGGCTTGCCGTATATATCCGACGGTGGTTTTTCAACAGCTAAAACATTTACAAGGCCGCCCCCCCCCCTTTCTCCTCGAAACTAAGTGTCTTGACGCAGACAAGTATCAGACATGTGAGGACGAATGGATCTGGCCAGTCATTTTTTCGTTATGAATTATTATGCTCCATCCCCCTCTCGACTTTGGAAGGCATGTGTTTCATCTTATAAATAGAAAGTAGCATATTTTTTGGCAGGACCTCCTTTATACTGTACAGTCTAGGAGAGGTCAGTTTAAAAATAAATATGCACTTGAATGTTACGTTACCGAGAGCCAGGCTGTGGCTGGGACAAGCTGCCTGGACAGCAGCATCAAAGCCGGGAGCGCAGCTGTGTTGAAAGGAGTAAAAGCCCCAGAGTGCAGCCCAGGCTGACAGTCGAGTAATTACATTTTGTTTAAGGAAAGAAAAAAAAAAGTGAATGAATTAAAATGAGAGTGGGAATAGGAATGTCAGGAGGCTATTGCAACATGAATCTTTCCAGCCTTGGTGTATTTGGGGGAGTAGACTGCTGATACGTGCTGAGGGTGCAGGGGGTTCTGGGGAGGGAACCGATGAATGTGTTAGGGAGACAAAAGATTTCCTCCCCACCCTCCAGATCTTAGCCCTCACACTATCAGAGTTTCTTGGGGGTAGTGCCTTTTTAAAAGAACAAAAATTAGGAGAGTAGCAGATGTCTGTGTTTTAATAGCAAAGCCAGTCTTGGGGACTTCCCCTTAACATTCATGGCAGGGAATAGGTAAAGCTCACCAGGAAGCACTGATGATGCCCCAGGGGTATCCTTAAGGCGATTTAAAATGCTCATAAAATGTTCTAACTTATAAAAGAGCTTTCATCTTGCAACCAGGAAATGCAGCTTCTCTTCTCGGCATTTCCAGACGTCTTCCCTTTGATATCACCTGTCTTTGTATGGGCTCCTATTAGCAGTTAGCAATAAGCCACATGGGTTTGTGTCACACAAATCCTTTTCAGAAAAGAATCAAACAGATCTAAGGGCAGTTTTGAAATGTCTAGCACTGTCACATGTGAAATAAATGATGACTAATGTATAGTCAAGGAATGATTGAAAGTTCTTTATTAAGTCTCCCAAAGAATGTAGGTTTCCCAGTAGGCCTCACCCATTGAATAAAACAGTCAGCACCAGCCTCTGGGCCTTGTGATAAGAGTCTGAGAGGGGAAATGTGGATGTGTTTCTGGACCCATGGCCGTGGGTCTGGTGGTATCATCTGCTAGAGATTTACATTATGAATTCCATGATTAGAGCACAGTGCTGGGGCTGTGGCAGCTACGGACTTGAAATAAGATGAGCTCCCCCTTCCCTCAATCTGAGCAGTGGAATTCTGTTTTCTATCTCAGTGAAACGTGTAAAGGCAGCTAGAGTAGTAAGTGATGAACAATTTTTTGGTTTTTTTGCAAATTTAAGTGTGGTGCAAGATGAAGAATGCAAAGCCATAGCCATCATTGCAGAAGGGCTCACATGAGTCAGTTTGCCCTGTGCTCCAGCTTTTGCTTTAATGTGGTGTTTTGAATCCAACATGTTCACAAAAACTGCCCTTTTTTACTTATAAAATTACTGGTATTCAACAGTGTCAGGAATAAAGTTGTTTTAATCTATTAATACCCCAAGGATTTTTTTTTTTAACCAGGCTGTAAATATTTCCCAAGCTCTTTGCCTATTAGCTATAGCATTTATCCAGTGGCTGAAATGTAATTCATCACCTGAACACCTCCAAGATGTCTCTGATTTAAAATATATATATATATATATTAGTAAGGCCCTTGCATTTAGTCTGATTTCATCTAGTCCTGGCCTACTTTCTTTCTAACCAGAATTTGTGGACATGTTTTTTTCATGGATTGAATAAAAATTTTCAGTCAGTGAAAGGCAAACTGTCTATATCTCCAATCTACGAGTGTAGAGACTGGGGACAGATCAGGTATGTAACTAACCCAAAGTCACAATAAGAAAAATACCTCCACACACATATGCAATGCGACATGCATAAGTGGCTAATCCTACAGGAAAGCTCTTTGGGTTAAGGGGATGGAAAAAGAAATCTTAAGGTTATGAAGCTTCCCAGAGTCAGTTTGTCTGGGCTCATGTCCTAGCTCATTGGGCAAGTAACTTAGCCTGGGTACCTCGGTTTACCAGTTGCAAAATAGGCATAATATATTGCCCTGAGGATTAAAGGGGTTAAAAGAATATAATGTTTTTAAAACATGCTGGCCAGGCACAATGAAATGTTGATGTTTTCATTGTTGCTTTTGTTGTTTTTCTACGGGCTTAGTGCTGGCTCTTTCATTTAATATGTATATCTGTTCTTTAGACAGATAGTACACTAGTCCCCTCTTCTCTGTGGTTTTACTTTCTGGGATTTCAATTACTCATGGTCAACGAAGATCCGAAAATAGGACTATAGGACAATGAGATATTTTGAGAGAGGGAGAGATCACCTTCATATAACTTTTATTCTAGTGCATTATAATTTTTCTATTGTTCTTATTAATCTCTTACTATGCCTAATTTATAAATTAAACTTTATCATATAAGTATGTATAGGAAAAAACATAGTGTATGTAGATTTGATAGTGTCTAAGGCAGCAGTTCTCAACCTGTGGGTCACAACCCATAGGAACTGTATTAAAGGGTTGCAGCATTAGGAAGGTTGAGAACCACTGGTCTAAGGTTTTAGGTACTCACAGGAGTGTGTGTGTATGTGTGGAGGAGTCTTGGGAAGTATCCCTGAGAGATAAAGGGGACTATTGTATTGTTCTTCTTTTCCAGATAAGAGTACAAGCTCAGAAATCTTACAGTAACATACCCAAGGCCACACAGTAAAGTAAGTAGCAGAATGAGGATTAGAACTTCCATCGGCTTGACCTTGTAGTGAATTCCCCCACCAGCAGGCTAATTCTTATTATTGTATCTTTTGACTTCCAGCAAGGAAGTCATTTGTTATTACCCTATATCTCCTTTGCAAAATGACAATAGGTAGCATTGAGGAATGCTTCACGAATTATTATGATCAAAGATGTTTCAATCCTACATATATGGGAACATTATTCTCCTACGGAGGATCTAATATGAAAAGTGCTAGAGTTAACATAGGCAGTTTATACCATAAATCAAGAGATTTACTAGGTAAAAATGTGGGACTTTGGAATGAAGAAGGCAAGCTGTGCCACAGCCAGGGACCACGAATTTGTGGGGCCAGAGTAATGTAGAGCTCTGGTGTAGACTGTATTCTTGCTTCAAAGTTCTTGAGTGTCAGGGGCACAAGGTCCAGTAACCAATATGGACAGTCTCCTCCTTGAGGCCAGGGGCCCCATCCACAGTGCCCAGCCCTTCAGTACCTGCCACTCATTGGACCTTTGTATCTGTTTGGTGCTGACATTGCTCCAAGAATTAAACAAAAGAGGAGCCACAGGTAGGGTGAGCAGGAAGGCTCTGGGCTCTGTTACAATTCTGCATTTGCCACTGGCCCTACTAGATAAGCTTCTGGTGTGAAAGATAGAGCAGGCGGCCTTTGGCACCTAGAGGGTGTTCTAGATAACCCGTGTGGCCTGCATTGCCTTTGATGCTCTGGGTTTCTGATTAGCTGTGAGGGTGTGCTGGGGGAACTGCTCATACTGAAGTGGGGGGTTCTCAACAGGATAGTTCAAAATAACTCATGTTGCCTCAAAACCAAGGGTAATAAATAGCCTTGGAGCTGTCCAACTCCATTTGGAATCTTCTTTTTCCCTATCCCCACTCTTGAAAGGCTGTAAAACAAAACAACACCCCACAAACCAGAATAAATAAGTAGCAAATTTGTTCTGCAGCAACAATCTGATGTATTTCTTTCCTTTCCAAAAAACCTCTTCCTTGGCCTTGTTCTACTTCAGTGCCAAGTATCACCAGAGTCATTTAATAATGAACTGACCTTGACAGTACCTCTGATGAAGAGGCAGTTTTCATAATTTACCCATATAGTTTTATAACATGAAGCCTGGCATTGATATTAAAAATGCTACTGTTTGTAAATAGCCAAGCAAACTGTGAAAGCTGATGGGTTTCAAACTACTGTTCTCTTAGTCCTTACTGCTTACCTATGTCATGAATTAATAGGAGAATTCTAGAATCTCACATTTAAAATTTTAAGAGAGGGGGGTGGCACCTCTGGCTCAAAGGAGTGGGGCACCGGCCCCATATGCTAGAGGTGGCAGGTTCAAACCCAGCCCCGGCCAAAAACTGCAAAAAAAAGAATTTTTTTTTTAAGAGAGCAATTTTCAGTGATTGAATTTTATTTGCATATTTGAGAAGATTATTAGCCTTCTAGCCTTTGGTTCTTTGTTAGACAGTGCTGCAGAGATCACACACCTGTAATGAGCGGGTAGGTCGCCACTTACAGTGCCCATGGAGACTTGAAGGGCATCAGAAGAGGATTCTGTGGGACCCCAGTTTGACAAAGGTCTCTTTTAGAGCATTTAGTATGTTGTTGTGTACAGTGAATCTCCACAGGGACAGTGTTGAGAGTTTCCCAGGTAGTTTTACCCACAGAGCAGCTGCAGGACCAGCCTGGCAGGAAACACACTCTGGGAATTGCAGGGCAGAAGCTACTGCAGTGTGCCCTCCGGAGCTGAAGGAACTCAAGGACATTTTAGAGAATCACACCCTGTGTAAGAAGAGAGTCCTAAGAACACACCAGAAGATTCTGGCAAGACCTGGTTGTTGTGTTATTTGATAAAACAAAAGCAGAATTAAATAGGGTATAATCAAGAAAGGTTTAGAGATCAGCAAATGTAAGTTCTGGTCTTAGCTCTTTCCCAAATGATATAACTGTGACCTCTCAGGGCCTTTTCCCCATTCCTAAAATGTGACATTTGGTGCAAGATCATCTCAGATAATCTCTAGCTCTAGAATCAGCCAAACCAGGATCAGTGGCCCCTATTAACACAGCTATCTTACTAATAATCATGTAAGCCCCTGGGCTGAACAAGAGACTGAGCAAGCAGGGAAGGAGGGCAACTTCCATGTCTGGCCTCTAGGCAGACAGCATCCGCATTTGGGAATCCGTCATGTCCAGGCGACAATTCAACGGTCCTCTTTGTAGACACACCGTGCCAGGCATAGATCACTGTCATGCGATTAGTTGGAAAAGACCTGTTCTGTTCAAATACATCATAATCTTTTAGGCTACACACATTTTTTGTAAAAACAAAAGCATTTTGAGTGAAATGTGGCTTTGCCATTTCAGAATGTGTTTGATTTCTCTCCCTTTTTATTTATTTATTTTTAAAACTTTTTTTTAATTTTTTTTTGGCCAAAGGTCAGATCAGACTTTGACTTCAAACATTGGTTTTAACAGAGCAGGAGATGAGGTCCCAAGCCTTTGCCCAGCTAGTCAGCAGGCAAATCCTTCCCCTGCTCTGGGCAGACTCCATCCCCTCCTCTGTGAGAAGGGTAGGGGGACTGTAATCTCAGCCCTCTTTTTCCTTGTTTCAGAGACTTTCCACCGTATTCTACACTTTCTCCTGTTGTAACAGTTAGAGTATTTGAATTATCATTTATTGACTCTTATGGTTGCCTAATTGGACCCCCAGCTCCTTGAGGGTAGAGACTGAATGTAGTTTATCTTGGCAGTCTTCTTTTTACAATAGGATTTAATGAAAAAGTGGGCTGTCTGGTCATTGCCATAACATCTGATTCCTCCAATAGCATCATCTTAGCTGTTGTCAAGTCAGAAATTGTTATCACTCTCCTTGCTTATGTTTGCGTCCTAATGCAGTACAGGTATTCCTTCCCAGGCTTTGGAACCTTCTCCTGTAAGAGGAGTCATGCCAGTCATTGGTTCTGGCAATAATAGTCATCCAAGGGCACTGTGGAAACCAGTCAAGCCCCCACTGGAACCTCCTCAGTCTTTTCTCCTGCCCCAGGGGCTGTTGTGGCTGTCTGGTACCCATGTGTCCACCGAGGTCACAGAATAAGGGTGGATGTTTTCCTAGTGTTGCCTGGACCTCTCACCAGCTGTGACTGTGTGAGCCATTTATCCACTGGTGTATTTACTTGGCATTAGTCTCTCCACAGTGGAGTGCATCATTACTTAGTTTCTAGAATAGGGGGCCTGGCATGCGGTAATAGTCCTCTGTAGATGTTTGTTGAGTGAATACCCAAGGGACCAGCCAGGGTCCCAGGAAGGCCAGTGGAAGGCTCTCTCTAAAGCCCACTTCTCGCCGCATGCCTGTCATAGCACCAAACTGGAAGCTGTTTTCTTGCTCTTAGAAAGTGTGGAATGTCTTTCAAAACAGTATTGACTTTTGGCCTTATATGAAGTGTGGTGCAAGTGTATGCTGGTGGGCAGGTTTTGTTCTATGCTCATCAAGGGCTAATCCCTGGGGGAAGGTGGTGCTCTTCAGCCTGGCAGAAGCAGCTGCAGAGGTATCCCAGAGTGGTGTACGCCGGAAACAGGACTTCTTTCAAATTTCAGGTTTTTTTCTCAGAATAGGGAATTAGCCTATTGGAACCAGAATATTTGGGAGTTTTTCACCCAGTATTTGAAATGATCAGTTTAAATGGCCAGATCCCAAGGTCTAAAAGCAATAAAGTTGGAGGAAACCCCACAGTGAGCTTCCAGCCCATTTTGGTACTGATGCAGCTTCAGGTTTTCTCGGATGATCGCCGCTCCTATGATGGGGCTCACTGCCTCCAGATGTCTGCTGGGCGCTTTGTGTGCATGGCCTTCTAAGACGACTCGTCCCATAGCTATTTCCACCCCACAGATTCGAAAACTGAGACTTCTGCAGGGAGTCCCTGGCATTGCTTGGGCTTAATTTCATACCAGGAAGAATGAGAAAGGTTGAAAAAAATTGTATAATTCGGGAAAAAGTATTTTGAGTCTAAGGATAGTCTTACTTTTATTGGAAAGGTTACATTGTTTTTCTTGAAATTTCCTAGAAGGTAGATGTTTCTGCAAAAATTTAGAATCACAGAGCTGTTAGCATTCCCCATGCTGTCATTCTGAGGCCCTAGGCGTGAATCTTCATTCTCTACCCAACTCTTGCAAACTATTTTTTTTATTTTAAGCCGAGGAAAAGAAGGGAAATCTGAAGCTCAATATGTAAGCAGATAATGAGATCATTTCTTTGATTACAGAGGAAAGAGGTTGGCCTTACTTACTGTTTAAAACAATATGCCCATTTGTATTCTCTCTTCCGTCACACATCTCTGATCCTGGTGGGATCTGTCCAGAGAAACTTAGACTGTCTGCAGCTTTTTCAGCCTCCGCCTCACAGTAAGCATGTGGTGGACTTTTGTATGAATTACTGGCCCACACCTGTGCTAATGAGATTGTATAATTAATGTTAACCCAAACGCAGGACCTCCCATTTATCACTCATTTATTCCTGTGGGTGTCATCCCACCCCTGCCCTCATCTGTCAAGGTAATTCTGGATCCAGTTTGTCACTGGCACATTGAAGCTGTCCCTTGTCTCGTGGTACCCATAGATTTGACGTGTCTTTCGTGTCAGCTGGCCTGTCAATAAGATTCCTTTGATGCTTGGCTAAAATCAGTCTATGACAAATAAATGGACAGATCTAGCAATTATATTATAAAGTAAGTAAACAAATTGGGGAACCAGTGAACTTATCACTGCCTGCTGGGCATATCTGTCCTAAGTGCTCAAAATGGAGGATAGATGTGATAATCACCAAGTAATTAATTGTGTCTTCTTTTCTGAAAACCAAGTCATTTGTGTAGGTATTACCCCCCCTCCCACCCCCAGTTTCTAGGAAATCATTCCATGATCAGAAGGAGACACGTGTCTGTAGGACCTTAGGCAGTTCCTTATTCATCAAGCCTGGAAATGGACTCATGTAAAGTCCTTTCCTATAATTACTGCTCCACATTGGGCTTCTATTTCCCTTTGCCAGGATTCTTTGTGGCCACACCACAGCCTCACCCGCTCCAGACCCCACCACTCCTAGTACCACCAATTCGAGGGTCTTTCCATTCTTTTCTTTTTTCTTTTAACCTTCAGAAAGAAGAAAAATAGAAGTTGAATATATCAGAGAACTTCCTCAACTTCCTTTTCCCATAGAAAGTAAAATGAAATGTACTTTAAATGGAATTAAATGGGAATCCTCCAAAAGGTAGAGTAGGTCACCAGAGAATTTAAGAGAGAAAAATGTTCAACTGTTTGTATTTATTTTATATCTTTGGGGGGGGGCTATTATAAGAAATCCCAGTTTGATGTTAAAACAACACCTTCATCTGATCTGAAATAGTTGATAGTACTTTTCCCAGCTCAAGGAAGTCCCATTTGTTCCCGAAGCTGAATATCCACTGGAGATAACAGATGCAGGTACAGGCATGTGAGAAGCTTCCCTAGTTCTGGGTCCCGTGGCCAGAGGAATTCACCTCTAATCAAGCTGCTGGTAGGAATCTCTTCCAATTGAGGAGATGGTTCACAGGGTGGGCCATTTTAGCCTCATCTGCAAACATTTTATTGATGACTGATATGGCATTTGAGGAGAAAATGCAAGTGGTTATTTTGGCAGAGTTAGAATGGTTTTCCTCCGTATTCGATTTCAGTAGATAGTCTGGTTTGTCATTTGGGGAATAGACAATGCCTTGTGTTTGCATGGCATTCTGCAGATTTTCACTGTCAGCTCTACAGTCCCCTGTGCCTGTGACAAGGTTTGGGTCACTATCTCCTTTTCAGATGGGAGGTAATTGGCACCAAGGTGTAGCAGAGGAACTTCCGGGGGCTGGCTCAAAGTTTTGGTCCAGCTCTTTCCGCCCAGAAGGCCTACAACAGCAGTGAGACAGTGTTGCATTTGTTTGGTAGATGTTTTGATAGTTTTTTTTTTGTTTTTTTCAAAGTATCTGATCTGTGCCAAATACTGAAAACATGCATTGATACTTTTTGTTTTTTTCCAAGTATCTGATCTGTGCCAGATACTGAAAACATGCATTGATACTGAAAACAACTCTTCTCTATCATTGTAGTTTATTGAGGTGCCTTGTACATTTTAGGGCAAATAACCAAGTTCCTCCTCAACCCATTTCATTTTTAAAGAAGAGTCAAGAGAACAGGCTGTTTGCTTCTCCTGGGCCTTATTCTTTAAAGTTTGACTTAAATATGTCTGAATTCAATGAGTCTGAGTACATTGTCAAATTTTCCTGGCGTCTTCCCTCTCCGAGACACTTTGTGCATGCTGCAGTCCTGGGTCGAAGTCATGTCCCTTTCCAATGGCATAGTCACGAACGCTTGCCTTAATCCCACAGCTCTGCATGATCCTGCACATTTACTCCAGCTCACGTTGATACACTGTTAAATTATTACCCTGCTTGGGTAGAGGAAGGTTAAAATGTCATACAGATGGAAAAATGAAACCTTTGCCACAAGAAAGAAGGCGACGGCTTCCTCGTCAAATAGTGTGTTTTGTCTTTGATTCGTAGAAAGACTCTGCCTTGAAATTTCAGCAGGGCAGACAGGGTTGAAGTGGAAGAATTGCAGCAGTCTCTTTCAAACAGCTTTCTCATTTGTTTATTCATTCAACAAACATTTTTTCAGCAGCTGCTATGAACAAGATGCAGATCTCTCTCCCAGGTGGCACCCTGCAGGGGGGAGAGGACCGTGTGACAGCTGGTGGGTCTGAGGTGTGCACAAGATGCTGTGGGAGCTGAAGAAGCCTCTGGAGTTGGCAGGAGATGTCCCTGCAGGGATGGGTGGCCCCCCAGATTGCTGGGGTTGGGGGCTCACAAATCCTATTTATATTATCTCCAGGCTATAAGGGCCATCCTGCCCCAAAAGGGTCTCCAGCAGAGACTGACAAGGTTATGTGGGGATTCTGGAGTTCTTGCTCTGGTGTAGATCAGAAGTTAAATTGGAAGGGTGGGGGGAACATATCCTCATGCAAGAGCGAGATTGTGGGGGCCAGAAGTAAAGTGGAGGCAGTGGGGTACATGAGGGGCTGAGGGGAGGCAGAGTCCAAACAGACTAATGGAACTCTGGGACTTGATGTGAACGAGGAGGCAGGGGGACACCTGGGCTTTGGATTCAGATAACTTGCTGCTACTTACTAAGAGAACAAAGTGCAGGAGGCCGATGCCCGGGCCAGGCAAGGGGAAGAAAGATGGCAAGTCTGAACTAGGATAAGGCGAATATGGAGCATCTCAGGAAACAGGAAACTATAACAAATCACATCATGAAAATTCTATGGAAACTCTAAGAAAATCCCCAAGCAAGACAGTAGTGCAGCTGGATTACGTGCGGTGAATTCGAGATTTCCTCCAGGAAGGAAGTGACTGAAGCAGGTCTCAGAGGATATTATGAACAGTGGTTGATGGGAAGGAGGTGGGAAAACAGTCCATATAAGGAACACAGGGTTCTTATTTTCAGAAAAGAGGGAAGTGTAGTGTCAATAGCAAGGGAAGGCAGCTATTGTCCCTGGTGAAAGCCGTGTGACTGCACTGTCCCACGCATGGGCTTCCTCTGGGAAAAGAATTAACAGCGCTTAACTAACACTATTTTCTAAGAACAGGATGTTTGTTTTTCTCATTGAGGTTCAGGGGGCTTTATTACTTTAAATTTTTAATCTTTTGACTTTAAGCATCTAGTCCAGAACCCTGGTGAGATTCTTTTTTAATAAGAGCAAAAATATTGAATAGTCTAGTGAGTTAGAGCCAGAGGGGCCCGTTTTACTCATGTGCGGCTTTTGACAAGGTCAGGTGAATGTTTCTGCCTGGTATTGATTTTGAAATCTTAGTGCATCCTTTCCTCTGGGTGCAGCTGGACTTCAAGACAGAGGGCCCCTTCAGACAGACTTCAAGACAGGTGGGCAGCTCTCGCGTCACCAAAGGGCAGTGACGATGAGTACAGATGAAACTCTCTTCTGCCACAGTGTGGTTAATCGCCAGAGACATGGGCTTCACCTAAGACCATTTCCTTTGGAGTTTGGTGGTGGTGTGAAAAAAAAAATTAATCGATTGATTGAGTGAATAAAGTACAAAATAAGACTGTTTCTTAAGAGGTGTATTTTAGGCGTTATGTGGTATAATATTCACCTGCCTGGCTCATGGTAAGTCCTCAAATGTTAGCTCTTATCCTTCACCTGTAAGTTCCTTAGAGAAGCAGGCATGTCAGATTTGCCATTTTCCAGAAAGCCTCTGGAGACTTGTACTAGGGGTTGTACCCTGGGAACAAACCAACCCCTCTGTCATTAGACGGTCTAACGGAGATTATGGATGGAACGCTTGTAAATTTGAAGTTCATTGTGTTCCATGTGTTGGGGGAGGCAAAAAGATAAGACCCAGCTCAGGCTCACAGAAGAGCTGTGTGTTTGTGTACAGACAAGTGTACAAATACTACGATCAGGGAGTCTGCCATGGAAGCGAGTTGACAGTGGAGTGGCTACCATCAGATTCCAAACATACCCAGAGCTGGCTGGTGTGATAAAGAGGAATTACGGTTCAGCCCATCCAAAAAGTACAGATGTTTCTAGAGGGCCCTAGCAGGATGGCATGGAAATCCCGTATCTGCCCCTTCACCCTGTCGGAAAAATAGAGTATTCAAGGGACCTAAATCTGAGGATGCGGCATAAAGGCCAAAGACTAACAACTTGGCTTTCTCAGGTGGTCTGGGTCGAGGGACCATTGTCTGAATTTCTGGATACTTGTCAACTTGTTATTTTGGATCATTTGATTGTACTATTGCCAGAACTGGAGTTTTGCATGGAATAATTATTAAATAATAGTAGTTTGTTGTGAACAGCCAAGCAGCTTTACATGTTGCATGTTTTTGAGCAGAGTTTAGAATGAATATCTTAGCTGAATATTGCTGAAAACTTCAGCAGCAAGTTCTTTTCCTGTATTGTTACTGGCCTTGCAGCATCGCAGACCAACTGGGATCCAGTAGTTAGGGAAGCATGCAGGCAGTTCACAGCAATGACCTTGTTAGATTCACATCCACCAAGTGAGAGTGCCTGCTGGGTGCTTCTGTCCAGCCCTGGGGGTGAGTCTCCAGGAAAACGGGTCATGATATGTGAACCAGGTGTTCGAGAACCTGTCCTCTTCCTGCTTTGCTATAACTGTCAGGGATCAGTGTCATTACTGAGTCCTCCCCCATAACTCACTTTTATATGGAAACAGGTCCTAATGGCCTGTCTTCCAAAGTGCAGCCTTAGTACTTTGTGAGGTGAATGTTCTGGCTTCCAATTTTGATCTTTTGAATTAGATGCTATAATTGCAGGGCATGTACGCAAATTAGCAATGAGTCTTCCCTGTGGTATGTGTGGGTCTCTATATAATCACGGTTGTAAAGAATAATAAATTCAAGCTGTGGCTGAGTCATAAATGAGAAGTCCATTTATAAATAATGGAAGGTCAAATGTATCAGACTTTCTGAGTGGGCCTGTAAAACTCGACCTGCTCAGTCTGGCTAAGTTCATTTGCATGACCACACTCAGCAGCTGGGAGCCCAGCTAATAGTTTCACAGTTAGAGCTATGGCCTCAGTTTAGATGATATGGGGAGAGGATAAAGAATCTAATAATAGAACAGGCCACTTCTTATCTTCTCAAATGGGTGGAGTAAAACAGACTTTAAAAGTATGCAAAGTATCCCCTTCAGGATGCTGGTTACTGGGTATTCATTCTCTGGTTACAGCTTTTTGTTTCAGTTCAAAGCTAAATTTCTACCAGGTTTTTTTCCCTTGAATTTTAAAAGTCTTTGTCTGATTGGGAGAAGCCCTCCTCCAGAGGTTTGCAAAATGACTGGCATGCATGCTCACGTGGTAGTAATGATTTAGTGATTCTGATTCCAAAGCTTGGCTGGTTGTCTCTAAATGAGGAAAAACACAGCATTGTTCACACTGAAAGCCTCTTCAAGGCAAAGTCTGTGAGTGTTTTTCTGTGGGAATGTGACTTGGGACTGTAAGGCAAGTTGGTAGGGATGGTGTCCCCATCTAGGAGACTCAAAATGAACAGGGGCCTGACAACCACCCTTGCCACACTTTGGGAAGGTCCTGTCCCCCCTGTGAGGTCCTGTCCTGTGACCCCTTTCGCCCTCTGCACAGTAGCCTATTCCATCCTTCCACCCAGAAACCTGGGTTCTTCCTCCAAAAAGCCAAAGTCTGTCTCCTCCCAGTTTCTGCTTGGTGGCTCTAGGGCTTCAGATCCCTAAAGATTAGTTTCTTTGTTGTTGTCATTTTGTTTTGTTTTTGTATTGGTTTGCTTTAAGCTGCTCTATTCCCTCAGCTGCTTCTCACACTTCCCCAGCAAGTTCCTTCACCTCCTGGGCCCACTTCTCAGAACATGTAGGAACACGTTCCTGGTAACCTTTATCCCTTCTAAATGTGGAGCCCAGGGTCCAGTATGGTTTTCTAGGGGCCGAGCACAATGGAATTACTGTCTTCTCCTGGTTGGCAGCAGAGAGAAATGCTCCAACCATTTGGGGCAGGTGGGGAGGTGGTGGAGGTGCCTGGCCCCCTTCCTGTTGTTTCAGATATGGAGGAGAAATCACTGAATATCTTGGCATGGGGCTCAGTTGTGCAGTGGTGCTCTGCTGGGTGCTCGAAGGAAAGACCTCTGGATACAAACTGTGCTAAAGCAGAGTGATAAACAATGGCATGTCCTTGAAGGATGTGACAGCCAAGCCAGAAAGGGGACATGGTGCACAGGCTCACTTTCTGCAAGCAGAAGGAAAAAGGCCACAGGCCCCTCAGGACTGCAGTGCCCCTCCCCCCACCTGCCGTTGTTTTTCATACATGTGTGTTTTATATTAACATTGCAACATTTTGCAAGATGCAGAAATTTTTTCACCCTTTCTCTCCACTAAGAATTACTTTCAGAACATTAGTAGGCAAACCAAACATTCCTTTCTTCAAATAAATGGATTTTTTTTTTCATCTCAGCCTCTTTGTTCTTTTCAAGGACCTGCGAATTGCCAATGCAGTCAACGCTGAGTTGTCAGTCCTTCACATTTTAACCCCTGTCTTTCCCTTCTCCTGACTGCTACCCTGTTTCGGTATTTTCAGCATCATTCTGTCTACCAATAGGATGGTGAGGAAATGAAGCAAAGGACCGTTTCAGATATCTTTGTAATTAAATTATTATTGCTGTGAGTATCTCTGTTAGTATCACTGTCATTTATGCTTAAGTCAGTCACGAGAAACTAGAATTGACAAGCCTCTTGCAGGAATGAAAACTTGGCTCTCTGCCTTTCTTATCAGAACAGTGGCTGCAACTTCCTCTCAGGTCCTTCTGTGTCTTGAAACTCTCAGATTTCTCACGAGAGCCTGTAAGTGGTAGTTTGTCTGCAGCTGGACTCTGTGCCCACACCTTTATGTACCGGACATTCTCTCTGACCTTGACAGAGAGTGACAAGAAGCTGAGTGGTGAGCTGGATCCCTGTCTTGGGAAATGATTTTTCTCTAGTCCCGAAGAGCTGGAGTAGCTAAGTAGCTAAGTTTTCCAAGAATCTTAATTTCCCAGGTGAACATTTTCACAGTGTCATCTAAGAGGAGCAGACGCTGATCCTGGAACTAGCAGGGGATGAGCAGTCGTGGGAAGGTCAGATTTCAGGGTGAAGGAAAGAGAAGAGTTTCTGAGAAGGGGCCATGCATAGAAACCCTCTGTCCATCTGTCTTAGGTTTGGGGAAGCTAGTGGGAACGGAGGCAGTGCAGTGCAGGAAAGCCAGAGCAGAGTGGAGACGTGGTTTCTGGAAAAGAATAAAGGGTGGGAGAAGAGAGGCCCAAGTGTGGCTGCCACGCACCCTGGGTTGGCTTAGTGCACACAAGTTCTTGCTGGTGGTAGAGTCTTGACTATAGACCAAGCTAAAATTCCCTTCCTCTGGCTCCCAGGACAGACACCCAGGGAGCTCACTCCTGGGCTAATAATTCACTTCTGGCCTGCAAACCCTTCTCGTTAGCTCTTCCTTTTCTCTTGTCCCCTCTTCCTCCTACAAGCAGGTCCTGACTGCTACCCTGTTTTGGTATTTTGAAAACCATACTGGACCCTGGGCTCCACATTTAGAAAGGATAAGGGTTACCTGGAACATGTTCCTACACGTTCTGAGAAGTGGGCCCGGGAGGTGAAGGAACTTGCTGGGGACGTGTAGGGTAGGATTTCATGACAGCACATAGGGCTGCTGTGCAGTAGAAGGTTATCTGTGGCGCCCGCCACCAGCCTCCTGACCATGTGCTTTCCACCTTTTGCCCTTTCTCCTTTTCCTCCTGACTACAAATGCTTCTCTTCTGAGATCTTTTCCATTCTGCATCCATCTGGATGTTGCTTCTTCACAAAGGCCTGATCACAGAAGGAAGAAGTGATCAGTCTGTCACTTGGCCAAGCTCAGATGGGACGTAGATGAGCTGTCTCCTGAGGGCCTCAGATTTCCACATGCTGCCATCCCCAGCATTGCTTTTGAAGACATTTCCCTATAGAAATGGTGGCATTATGACCAGTAACTCATGGATGGATCCAATAGGCTTTTCAGGACCTAAGGACTTTGTATAAAATTGGCTCTTTTAGAAAGTGTAATTGGAATCCTATTCATTCATTCATTTTTGACACAGAGTCTCACTCTGTCACCCTAGGCGGAGTGCGGTGGTATCATCATAGCTCACAGCAAACTCAAACTCCTCGACTCCAGGGATCCTCCTGCCATAACCTCCTGAGTCACTGGTCCTGTAGGTGCACACAACCACATCCAGCTAGTCTTTCTATTTTCAGTAGAGACGGGGTCTCACCCTTGCTCAGGCTGGTCTCGAACTCCTGAGCTCAGGCGATCCCCTGCCTCAACCTCCCAGAGTGCTGGGATAATAGGTATGAGCCACTGCACCCAACCAGTTTTTATTTCTTTGAACAGCTTACTCACGCTCATGATTTGAAAACCCCAAATCATAGAAGGATATGTAGTGAAGTTTCTTTCCCATCCTTGTTCCCCTTCTGCCTGCCTACTCTCTTTGTGGACAGTCACTATTATTACTTTCTTGTGTATCTTTCTGGGACTATTTTATAGACATAAAAGCCAATACACATATATTTTTACACTTCTGCGCCTCTTTCCTTTGAAGGTATACATGTTTGGTTTTCTTTCCATATGAGCATGTTAAACGCTGCTTTGTCCTATTTTTAGACCTGAATAGCATTTGCATGAATGCCTTTAGTTTATTTAACCAGTCCTCTAGAGGTAGACAGGTTGTTTTCAACTCTTGGCTGTTGTAACTCTGCTGCTTGAATAACTTTGTATGTTATTTCTCACATGTACGAGTTGGATAAATCCCTATAAGTGGAATCTGGGGTCAAAGGGCATATGATTTACAGATTGGCAAACTGCCTTCCATCGAGGTTGGAACTACCTATTCCCGCTTCCACCATCAGGGTGTACACGGCCTTCTCCCACCCTAATCGACCCAGTGCATTGTCACACATCCGTGTCTGAAATAGACTTTGAAATGCTCCCTGTTCATAATTTGGGAGCTGACTGAATTCCCAGGGAGTGTGTTCATTAAGTGTCACATCAAGACTTCAAAGTTGGGAGCCAGACCACCTAGCTTAGTGCTTGGTATCCTTGAGGCCTTGGCAGGGTGGCTCAGCACCTGTGCCTCAGTAGGGTCTCCTTTATAAAATCGGAAGAGTGGCTCAGCACCTGTGGCTCAACGGGCTAAGGTGCCAGCCACGTACACCTGAGCTGGCGGGTTCGAATCCAGCCTGGGCCCGCCAAACAACAATGACGGCTGCAACCAAAAAATGGCCAGGCATTGTGGCGGGCGCCTGTAGTCCCAGCTACTTGGGAGGCGGAGGCAGGAGACTCGCTTGAGCCCAGGAATTGGAGGTTGCTGTGAGCTGTG
>CAUYON010002717.1:0-10090 GCA_963573935.1 Arctocebus calabarensis | reverse complement strand
GGGCAATTAGTGGGAACACACCTACGGTGCATCTTAGCAGGGTACTGGCGAAACTTATTAAAGGTAGAGTATTAATGTCTTTATATAGTGATCAAGGAAATGCTATGAAGGATATCTGTAACAGTATGATCAAAATATTTCTGAATGTATATGAATTGTGCCCTGTGATTGCACCAATGTACATAATTATGATTCAATAAAATTATTAAAAAAAAAAAAAAAAAAAGAGTAATGGGAATAGAATGAGGTTAGAATTCTATGCCAGTCTCCAAGGCCAGACAGAGTTACCTGAAGAGGCGGGAAAAGTCCAAGCTTATTTAAAAATTCAGTATGGAATGTGGCTTTAAGCCAAAAGTAGAAATGTTTTTTAACTGAGATAGTATAGATACATTTAGTGAGGCCTTGAAAGGCAGTGTAAAGCAGTAAGATCTGAAAGCAATGTAAATGGACACCTGCTCAGTATGGGAAGGAGTTTTGGTCCATTGTGAGAATCTACGCATTTTCCTGGACGATGGTCAATGTGTTGTCTAGCTGATCAGAGGCTTGCAAATAGAGTATCGGAGATAAGAAGTCCAGGCATGTAAGTATACAGCCATATGAAAGTGGGCACAAATATGTTTTCTCCTTAAAACCTAACAGATGGTCCCTAAAATGTACACTCCAGGTCCTAACTTTGCTGTCTTATCTTAAATCCTCAAACCTTCCCAGAAGTGCCTACTTCCTTCATTTCCTCTGTTCCATCCTTTTAGAAAACTCTTATTTTGTATCCAAATATTAATTTTTGGAAAGCTTAGAATTTTCTTCCAGTAATGTGTTTTTCGAAGTACACGATATACAGAGTAGAATAATGCTTTGAGCAGGGTGGCGCACAGCTGTTTATAGCATGTCCAACAACAGGAAGCAGCCGGGGCCCCAGGCCTTGTAGCACAAATCAAGGCAGCTGTAGGCATCCCGAGTCCCCACCCCCACCTGACCTGCTTTTTAGGTTGGTTCTAGTGCGTTTATACTTTGTTGTTATTTCCTGATTCTCCAGCTCTCCATTAAGGAAAAAAAGAAAGAAAAAACAAAAAGATTATGACTAATCACAGCAGATATTTTCCAAGGACAAATAAATATTAACCCAGAGAGAGTATAGTCTAAATTCCTATAATATTTAGGAAATATCTTTTCGATATTTGTAACACTACTTTTTCACAGGAGTTCTAAACATTTCTTTAGTTGCTTTAATTTTTGTCACTATTTAGGACTTTGCAAATGATATTGAAAGAACTTATTTAAACCCCATCAGCTATTTATTTACCTATCATTTATATATGTACATATATATCTAATTCCACATATGTATATATAATTGGGAGATCCTAATGATGGAGATGACCAAGGCAAAATATAGCTCTAGAAAAATGCTATGCAATGCAACAAAATATTGACTTATCACTTTATTTATTTATTTATCTGTCTCCATTCAGTTCAATTACATCTTAGGCTCCTCCCTTTATAATGGGTTATGTGGTCATAAGAAATCCCAAACTCATGTTATCTTTACAAGTCACAATATTAAACAAAAGATAACAAAACAAAATAAGTAAACGAAAAAAAATCCAAGGAATAAGGGAAGGTGAGGGGTCAGTAGTGTGTTTGTTTATAGCGCTAGAAAAGTTCTTTTTTTTAGAGACAGAGTCTCACTTTATCACCCTCAGTAGAGTACTGTGGCATCACGGATCACAGGAACCTCCAGCTCTTGTGCTTAGGTGATTCTCTTGCTTCAGCCTCCTGAGTAGGTGGGATTCCAGGCCCCCACCACACCACCAGTCTATTTTTTGTTGCAGTTTGGCCAGGGCCAGGTTTGAACCGCCACCCTCAGTATATGGGGCCAACACCCTACCCACTGAGCACAAGCACCCTGCCCACTGAGCCACGGGTGTTGCCCTCTACAAAACTTCTTAAGAATACCCTTTATTATTGGTAGTTGGTTTCCATAGCAGATACAATCACTGTGTCTGTGAAAATGATTTCTCAGATTAGACAATCCTTTTTTTAATGTCAAACTTGGAGCAGGATGAGTGGAACTAATCCCACTCAGTGATAGAATTGGAATGGCTGTGTAATGGGGTAGTTTTCAAGTGAAATTGCAGCTGGGCTGACCAAAAGTCTTAAAGTTCTTAAATATATGTCAAAAAGAAGACAATACAAAGCCATTGCAGAGTCAAGCTGATATCTAATAATTGCTTTCTTAGTTATAAAAACATCAGAGTTTTTAAGGACCACTACACAAATTGATGAATTAATACAGGGCATTCATTGTCTGCAATCTCTCAAGAGAAAGGGAATGTGGTTGATTTTTCACTTGCGGGTATGTATGTTTGGATCTTTTTTCTTTGTGACAAATAGATAAATGTGCAAATGTGCCTATAAAAAGAGACAAAGAGACATAAGGACACATACGCTGGGATGAAATTTGAGTTTTTACCAATTGCAACTATGTACATACATATTATAGAGTGCATATGAGAAATAATTCATAAAATATACACAGACTAACCGAATCTAGATTTAATTCATGAATTATTTTAAGGACTTTCATATTGATTTGTAAAAATAAAACAAAATATTGAGTTAAATAGTCATACTGTATTTAATCTTGTTCACATTATACTGTTAATCTTAAAACAAAATTATTACTAACTTGATATCCTTTACTATAGGTTATGGAGAACATTCTTCAAAATGAATTCAAAGTATATTCTTCTTATAAATTTTCTTCATCTGTTAGTTAATAGCAAGGCCTTCAATTAGTTTAAAATAATACAGCAGTACTTTCAAGACTATCTGAATTCCTTATGTTTTTTTTATTCCAAAAGAAAGCATGTTTTCAAATGTAATAAAGCTTTTAAATGTGTAGTCACAGATGTTATTTCTGAATATAATTTCTGCCTGATTTGAAAAATTATGGAAAGGCACAGTAAGGGAGAAAACTATTCAAATACAAGACAGAGATTGCTGTAGAAGCAAGTCATGCAGGAAAAAAATGGATTTAAATAATTGAATAAGCAAAATGGTAAATTCTTAAAAAAGAAAGTGTCACATAACAATTTATAACAGGAATAAGTATAATGGCCTTGAGGAAATTTTTACCAGGTAATAGGTTTTGTACTGTTTTTCTTACCTTGAAGAACATGGATAATTTGTATTAAAATGTATATTCATAATTCCAACTGATAACAAAACCCAGAATAATTAGTTCCAAAAGTCTAAATATGAACAATTCAAGCATATTTATGAAGAAATTTAGAGAAAATAGAACTACTTACCTGTATAATAAAGTCACTTTAATTTATTATATGTAAATAAATTTCACATTAGTAAGACATATCCAAAGACTTGTCAGAAATTACAAATTATGAATTAAAAGCATTCTTACTATGAATAAACTATTTTTTTCAATTTATGAATTCAACAAACCGTCATTGTTTGTTTTGTTTTTTACAGTTTTTGGCCAGGGCTGGGATTGAACCTGCCACCTCTGGCATATGGGGCTGGCGCCCTACTCCTTTGAGCCTCAGGCACCTCCCCAATCATTGTGATTACATGTAGTAGTTGCTATGTAAATGTTAACTTTGAAGTATGGTATTTTAAAGAATGTTCATCACCTAGAAAACTGGAATTGATATTGTTCGCTATACTAAGGTCAAGAAATTAATCAAATTAGAAAAAAGGTGTAAATTTGGTAGTATTACAACTATTTCTTCTTTTTCACATTCCAAGATGATCACTACAATAATGTCCGATTTTGATAATTATTTGAAAACTTTGGAAATATAGGCACTGATGTATCTGCTTCATGAATTTTGCTTGTGATAATATTTCAGTTCCTTAACTATAAAAACAGGAGTACATTTGGTCTTTATTTGGGGTAAGTATATCATTTATTTAAATGACTGTTTGGCCTCATAAATATGCCTATGCTAAGTTTTAATTAAATCGACTGTCGTTATTGACCGTGGTGAAGCAATAAAGCAGGGTAATGAAAAGCATGAGGATTGGCATCAGGAAGCAAAGTTCAAATGGGGAAATTTACTAACCTCTGACTAGGTTATAGTGGGTCAAATTCTTAATCGGTTTCAGATTTACTTTTTCATCAGAAAAATCAAAATCATTAACAATATCAACTGTCCAGGAATATTATGAGGAGTAAAGGAGATAATATACACATAAATTTTAGCATAGTGTTTATTAGATAATCAATGCTCCAACATTGTTAGCTGTTAATATCAGACAAGCAAACATAAAAAGCAAATAGGATGTATTTGTTAATTATTCTGAGTAGGTGAGGTTCACAATTTCCAAATTTCTAGTCTGTATCTAGATTCATTTTTATTTGTTATAAAATGTGAGGATAGTGTTCCTTTTGAGCATAGTTGCCATAAATTCTGAAAAGAAAGCGATGAGTTTATTTGTGGTAGCATGCTATGTGTAAAGGCAGATGAGGACCCAGAGGTTTGGTTGGGATGAGGACAGCGCAGCGCACACACCCATTGGGTGGGAAACAATTCACTAGACACATAATTGAGGTCCCTGCGTAAAAGGAGGAAAGGCCTTTCAAGACAGTCAGACATGGTTTGAACAAACAAAGGAAAGGGTCTGTTCTGGAGTGTTGTTGTGGTTCAAGTATGGAATAGGGTGAGGGTTTGCATAGAGAAAAGGATTTGCTGGGTGATTTGAATACCCCCTCACCTCCAGGCCCAGGAGGGAAGGCCCAGAATTTCTTGTCACTATGTCCAGGTATGAAATACCATGGAAACTGGGAGAGGTGAGGCTTAGTACCTTTCAGCAGTCATATTACAAATAAATAAATAAATAAAGTCAGGCACCTCATTACACAGCAAAAAAGGAATTTGGTATTTTCTTATCTTCATCTTTAAAATCACTTTTTAGTGTTTTAATGTCACAAAATACACTGATCAAGGTAGGTAATTTTCCCGGGTGTCCTGGAGACGTTTTTGCACTGTCCAGATGTCAGCCAGTGCATTCCCTTCTCTTCACTTTCATTCCTTTCTTTCCTTCTATGTCTGCCCTTCATTCTTCCCACCTTTCCTCTCTTTATTTCTTTCCCTCTTCTGGTCCTTATACCTTTTCTTTTCATTACTTTTGCTTTTAAAAAACAACCAACTTCATTTTTTTGTCATAGTGATATAGCAAAAATGGAAAGAAATAAATGTTTGTTTCAGAATTTAGGGATAGTCTATTAAATAATTCATGAAAAGTTATCAAGTAAGCACCAAGGAAGTCATTTTTTGCTGTTGTCAACTTCTGTCTTTTCACCTTATTTATACTATTCTCTGGTGGCTTATAGGATATAGCTCATTGTCAACATGGTTCTTGCACATTATTTTTATTGAAGATAAAATTTAGTCTGGTACTAGTATTCTAGGACATTTTATTTAGAATGCAGAAATCCTTAGTTCTTTTGTTCTTTCAAAAGAACAAAAGTAAGAACTTTTCTTAGTTCTTTGTAACTTTCAAATTTCATCAAAGTAGATTTCATTTTTATTATATTGGTCTGGATCTCATTTTTTAGTACCATATCATAAAGGGGCTATTAAATACATTTTTCATAGATTATTTTTAATTCTAATTTTTTGATACATAAAATGCCCTTGAATATATTTTATGACACTATTTCCTTCTTTTCTAGTACAGCATATGTATTATCAAAACTAATTCATACTCTACCAGTTCAATTCAACAAATAATTCTGAATGCATGATTTTGGATCTCTTTAATTTTATAAAAGTTAATAAATTATGGGAGAGAGAAATAGAGACAAAGAAATCATACTCCTTAGTGATTTACACAGATTAAAAAAGAGGGAAAGAAAAAGAATCAATGCAAACCATAAGTTAATTAAAAATTCTAATGACAAAATTATGCTATTCTTAAAAGAGTTTTTTATCTCTTGACTGACCTATTTTTATGTTTTTTATTCCATCTAATAAAGCAGTAGCTCCATATAAGGTACTCAATTATTTCTTATAGTGGGAATAAATGATAAAGTGATAATCATAAATAGTAAGATGAAGAATGATTTTAGCTAATGATAATTGGAGTGGGTTAATAAAGGATGTGACAAGCATTTTATAAAATGAATAGTGTGTGGAAAGGTAGAGATTTCATAGTAAGTTATTCCAGGTGGTAACCATCATAAACAAAGTCATAGTGTATGGAAGAGACAACTGTAATATATAAAAAGAGATGATGAAAGTTAAAAAGTAAGTAAAAGCAGAAGGCATTGTTGTAGAATAGTGGGTTTTGATGTTGGCTCTGGAAACCAGCACCAGACTGTGAAATCTCCTGCTTTAGGTAAGGCCTTTGAACACAATCTTATAAAGGAGAATCAATTTTAACAATTAAGGAGCAAAAATACACAATTTTTTGGTATCCTGATAAATATTCTTCTTATTTATTATTCAGGCAATGTTGGAAGAGTTGGAATTGTTAAAAATTTTAAATACCTAGCATTGTTGCTACTCGTGATCCTGGGAACGTAGACTCCAAGATGATAATTTCCATGCAGAAAATTTGTTGTTGAGTATTTTTTCAGACATGTCACTCATGTGAAAAGGAAAGAAAGTGGGATAGAGAAGCTGATTTTGAAGAAGTTACAAGATTTTATCCCATGAGAGTGCTGAAGTTAGGATAGCCCTTCTGAATTGGTCTGTTAATATGATTAGAGAGGGATTGTATTTTTCTATGTGGATTAATCATCGGATTTGGTTAGTGCTGAGTAGAACAGCTAGGTGTTTGCAAAGTGGTTGTCTTGAGCTGAGGACCATTTACAAGAATTGCTCAGAACTGAGGGCTATCAATTAGCAGCCGTCCCTGCAGCTAGTAGAAGAGGTCCTTCAGCTGTGAGAAGGACATGAGTGTGGGACAGCACAGGTAGGGTTCGTTACAATCCACCTCTTGAGCTGCTTAGATTCATCCTTAAACTTTTAGGTCAGGTTCACCAAAATCTATGTTGGCATGTCTTCCTGGAATTCTATAAAATACAGTTTATTAAGAAAAATTTTAGTTCTTGCTCCACTTTTCTCAAGATTGCAACAGATATTAATTGTTATCTTCCTCTTACTCTGGATTCTTCTCCTGCTTGTCCCCCTCTGGTTCTAATAATTTGGATGATGACATCGCTCTGACCCCCATCTCTGAGAGAGATGAGATATTTCCATTGTCCTTTTACTATCAAAATTGGGCACAAAATATCAACATATGTTCACTGAGACACAATGGTACAAAACGTATTTCCCCCTGTGCCCATTATATGATACCCAATGACCAAGATGGTTTTAGCCTCTGTTTTTGGTCCATTAAGTTTGTTATAACAAAATGTCTTAGACTGAGTAATTTATAAACAACAGAAATTTATTGCTCAGAGTTCTAGAGCTGAGAAATCCAAGATCAAAGAGCAGAGAGATTCAGCATCTGATATGAAAATCCTCTGTGCTTGGTAGGTGACACCTTGTTGCTACACCCTCACTGGGTGGAAGGGATAAGGGAACTGCTTTGAGCCTGGAAGGGCACTAATCCCATTTGTGGGGATGGAATCCTCATGATTTAATCAAGTCCCAAAGGCCCCACCTTTTAATACCATCAAATTGAGTGTTAAGTTCCAACTCACATTGGGGAGGGAAACTAATAATCACATCATAGTACATTTCTCTCACCTTGACTAAACATTACATATACTTCTTTCTGTTATACCCATGCCACCCTTTTCTTAGAGAATTTACTTTATAAAAATTGTGATCATCAATTGTCTCTCTGTTCCTTTGAAATATATGTAAATCTTTCAGAAACTGGCCAGTTTTACAACTGGAAAAATATCTTTTTTCAAAGATTTAGCAACTATTTCTTTGAAATGTAAACATCTAAGGAAAAAACAACTTTCTCAGTCTCTGTGGGAGGGTAGGAGCCTAACTTCAGTGGGGGTCAACTGCCATAATCACAGACAAAAACATTTGCAAACTAATGAATAACTCAATGTACTTGACAAATCCCACTGGTCCACCTCCCTCCTCCCTGACCTCCCCCAAAGTCCTATAGCACTTTTCCAGTTTTAGCAGAGTTAAAGCTCTCTCTCTATGGCAACAGTCTTAAAAAATAAGTCTTTCTTGCCTCTGTAATATAAGAACTGAATACTAACTATTAGATTTAACAGTGGCCATCACTGTGACCTTGACAGATTTAATGTCAATAAGTAGAAGGTGAAAGCCTGACTGGAATGATTCACAAGAAAATAGGGTGAAATTAATTGGAGTACTGATTAGCATACTCTCCAAATATCTGTGTAGGTGTGTGCATTGGGGGGTGGTAGCGTGTGTGTGTGTGTGTGTGTGTGTGTGTGTGTGTGTGTGTGAGAGAGAGAGAGAGAGAGAGAGAGAGAGAGAGAGAGAGAGAGAGAGAGAGAGAGAGAGAGAATAATGACCAGGTAGCTGAAGGAGCAAATTACGTTTTAGATGTAGAAAAATAAATTGCATGCTTAAATACTGATGGTATAATTAGAGAAAGGTAATAAAAATAGATGATTCAATATAGTGTGGGAAAAAAGTTCAGGAACAAAGCCTTCATAAACATGATATAGGATGGATATAGAAGACAAGCTGGAATATGGCCTTAGGCAAGGTCAAGGCCAAGTAACTGCTGTAACAGAATGCAGGCTGCACCTGCCGGCATACAGCTAGGTGTTTTGGAATGAGGTGGCAGGAGTTTTCTTCTTAACTCTTCTGATTTCTCAAGAAGTTAGGGACTGTAAGTAAGGATGGGGAAGAGATATAAGATGTTTAAAATAAGGCAAGGTGTTTAAAATACTCTTCTAGGAGAGTGAGAATCTAAGGAAAATAAAGAAATGTTTAACTGCCAGTCTTAAGGAACTATCCAAGGTTAGACAATCAAGTATTTAAAGTAAGAACAGTCAACAGGCTTGTTGTTTTACCTTGTGGGTAAGTTGAATTCTGTAAGAATAAATCTAAAATTGGGGGTTTGGGGTGAGATTTCTTTTGTGTATACTTTTCTGTTTTCCATGTTTCTTTGTTCTTTTAACAAAACATTATATATATAATAAAAAAAGAAATTAGTGAAAGTTTTAAACCTTATTATGAAAGCATTTAACCCAAATTAAACTTCCCTAGTGAAGTTATAAATAGATAATTTAATAGAGAGTTAGAGACATTTAATTATGAATATACATCCAGAGAAAATGGATCTGTTCATGGTGTATATTTTAATCCAAAATTTGAAATGAAAAGAACATGCAACAGATTTTCTTAAAGAAAATTAAGTACTACTATCACTAGTAAGTAAAATTTCATTTTCCTATAATTGTCATATTATTTACAAAAGTGACATAAAAGAATATGTGAGCAAGAAGATCAGCTTGTAAAATAAGGATTCAATGACTTGTTTCATACAATAAAGAATGTGGTTTAGGAATGTCACAATTTAGGGCAGATATATAATATATTCTTAGAAAATAAACACAACATAATTTTGTGAATTGAGAAAACTAGCTTAAGAACTAGAGAATCTGAAAATCTTTAAATGAATCAATATTTTACAACATTAAAAAAGTCCAAAGTAGCTGTTAAAAATACTGATGCCTGATTTTATTTCTAGTTATTTTTTGAACTGGTTAGTCTTTTTTTTTTTTTTTTTTGGTAAACTACAGGTTATTTTCAAGAATCATGCAGCCTTAAAGAAAGATAGGGACTTTTCCTCTTTCATATTTACATGGATGGAGCTGGAACGTGTTCTCCTTAGCAAAGTATCTCTAGAATGGAAGAAAAAGTATCCAATGTATACACCCCTAATATGAGACAAATTCTTTATCGTTCAGGTGAAGGCTACAACCCATTTAATGTACAGGAAGATGGGGAAAGGGGAGAGGGAGTGAAGGGGAGGGAGACGGTGGGGGGAGATGGGACAAAGGGTGAGACATATTTATATTGTCTCTTAATGATTTAATGTAAGGTCTCTTCCGTGTTCATTCCTTTCAAAATTTGGAGTACTCTATTTCCCTTGGTTTTACTACAGTTTT